>RPFO01000080.1:9116612-9199112 GCA_009746045.1 Mesostigma viride | reverse complement strand
CGGTCGCGTTGATGCGCGGGCCATTTAACACCCCCACAAAGGACTCCAGCTGTCACGGTTCGGAGACGATGTACAAGGCAGTACATAGGGATATAGAACGGATGCAAGAGGGGCGTGCGGGTCGTTGAGCACCTCCACGAAGGACTCGAGCTTGTCCAATACACGATATATCACGCAGCACAAAGGCAAGGTAGACAAATGGAGAAATGGCCCTGAATGCTTATCATCGCTACAAGTCTTTTGGAAGGTCAAGAGACACCGAAGTGTACGAGACCACCCAGTGAGGCCACCCATCCATGCACCACGCTACACGAAGCGGCAAAACAAACAGTTATCCAGCACCACCACACAGCACGTCCCATCAACCCAACGAACATATCCATCGACAGATCCCTCCCTCCCTCCCTCCCTCCCTCTTGGAAGGGGTGGAGAGACTGCTGGTGCAGATGCGTCAGGCCCATGAAAGCGCGATCAAGGGCTACCGAGCTGCAGCCGAGCGGCACATGGCGAGGACCGCTAGTCGCCTAGACGTGCGCACCCCGTCGATTGAGGCAGGCGACTGGTATCTGGTGGAATGCCCCCGACTAGGACGTTTCTCCGAGAAGGTGGGAGGTGAGCTCAAGACCAAGCTCCGTCCTATGTTCCTAAGGCCTCGAAAGGTATCGGAAAAGCTAGGCGACGTGATGTTCGAGGTCAACATCCCAAGCTCTTGGAACACTTCCCCCAACTTCCACCGCGACCAGCTCAAGTTGTATCACCAGAACTCCATCCAAGGTCGCCTCAATCCGCCGGCCCCCGTCGAATACAACCCCGAGACCCGGGAACAGGAAGACGAGGTGGCCGAGATCGTCGACCACCGGGACATCCAGCGTGGGAGAAGCAGACAGCGACAGTACCGAGTACCATGGCGTTTTGCTCAGCACGACTATGAGGATTCATGGCGTACGGAGAACGAGCTAAGCGGATGTGAGCTTCTGCTCCGTGAATACAAGATGAGGCGTGCCCTACACTAGGGCGGTAGATGGGAGGTAGCAAGAAAGGTGTTCATCATGCAGGGCCGTACAGGTCCAGGTAAGGTACGTAGGCAGCCGCGACGGGCTGCAGGACACGTAGGGGACCAGCCAGGTCCTGCACGCGGTATGTACTGGGGTGTCGGTATTGACATGATATGTGGGTATGTAGACAGCCGTACAGGCTTCCTTACAAGACGCTATGGTCCCGATACTGTTCCCGACCGGGTACCCCTCACTTGGCGGTTGCAGATGGAGCCGTCGGAAGACGAGGACAGTTCGATGTTCGCAGACACGGTGGATATGGGGACAGATGACAATGGGCGGAGGAATGGGCGGGCTCAGACGGCAAGGGAAGCAGGGCCCTCTACTAGCCAGCCGCGACAATCGACGCCTGGTCCCAGCGACTCCCAGCAGCTGGCGGAACAGGTTCGGCTGAAAGAGGAGAGTTGGCACCGGGAGACCTCGTCCCGTGAGAATCAAGAATGCTACCATCCGAAGTGGCATGTCTTTGGATATGACTCGGACGAGGTTCTGTGGCGTCGTCGCAAGAGGCATGGGCGGGCGCGACTTCCTTTGCGAACCTTGGTGTCCCGACAGCGCCCCCGGCTCCGAGACAGATCCAATATCCGCGCTCAAGTTGCGTATCACTAGTCAAGTGGGATTCTTGATCGAGGTGGAGTGGAGGACAAACTCGGTAGAAGGCCAAGTGGTGGCCATGACGTGGGAGCAGCATCCACCACTATGTAATTGCGGCGACTGCCAGGATGTACTGGATGCTCTCATGGCGTCCCCCAGACTGGCGCTGCTCCTGATTCCCGAATGCGTTCGCGACCGATTGCCGAGCGCGTTTAGGAGAGTTACTGTACAAGGCGACCTCTGCAAGGAGTGCTGGGAGTGGTCCTTGCGGGAAGCGTACCTGAGGATTTGGAAGATGGACGAGGTGGATGGAGATGGCCCAGAAGGTGAGGGCGACATGCTGCTGTCTGAAGACGGGTCGGATGATGACCTGCCGCGGGTCCGCCGCGATGGTCCAGAGGTGGATGGCGTCTCTTGGGCGAAGCCGATCAGTACACGGCTGCCCCGTCGCCTCATTGCATACAACTGTGAGGCAGTGCTGGCTCGCCCCAGGTGGTTCCCTACCAGGGGGCGCCCTCGGGGTCGACCGAGTGTGGTGTTGGCCCCGCAGGACAGGTCCGGGGAGATGCGTGGTGAGAGCCGCCCCGCCCAGCGCAACGAGCGGCCATCCACACGTCATGAAACGCCACGCGAGTCGACCCGGCGGCGCGACGAGCCCCGCGCGCCAGAGGATCCTCGGCGAGAGATGCCACGCCCGACACGTCACGAGGAGTCGCGGCCGGCGCTGCGCCGTGACGAGCCGTGGGAAGCACATCGGGACGCGGCACAAGACATGTACCACGCTCACGGGGCGCAGGAGAGACTCCGATACACGTCACGGGAATCTTGTCAGCAAGAGCTGTGGGATCCACGCCGGCATGAGACGCGACAGGCTCCGTTCCACCCCTGGGACAACCGCGGTTCCCTGGACCGTGTCGAGCGGCCCTCGCACACCGGTTCAGCCCCACGACTTGACAGTGGCGGCCGCTGGGCGCGGACAACCAAGCCGAGTCAGGGAATGTGAACGGTCACCCGTTCGAGATGCCAACGACCGACCGCCACGTCAGCAGGGTGCGGCCCTTGTCCCCCAGCTTGCACCAGAGCAGCCTCAATCAGCTCTTGCCCGCCCCGCAGAGGCGCCGGTACAGGAGTTCCCCCCGCGACTGGACGTGATATCGGCCCAGGACTGGGTACGGGGCACGTATGCCTGTAATCGAGTTATCGTCCCCTTGCTCCCTGTGGCTTTGTGGTCGACATTGACGTGGGATTCCCGCGCTCGAGCCTTCCCCCGCCACCCGGTTTCTACTACCCCGCGAGCCTGCGCTTCTGTGGGGGTTCCAGCGTGATCATTCAGCGAGAAGGCACCTTCGATTCGCTTAGCTTTCTCCTGCACGCACAGGTGACGGCGCCGGTGCACTCTGAGCCCCGCTATGAGCCGGTAGTGGTAGGAACTACCGCCACGTACGACCTGAACCCACCGCTGTTGCCGAAATACCGTGCCAACACCACTTGCGGCGGATTGCGTACCCCAAGCTCATGCCTATCCTGGGTGCTAGCTATACGCGGAAGTAGCTCCTTGTGATTTTTGCGGCTCCGGGATTCTGTTGCGAGAGCGAGAAGGCCCAACAGGAGCTGTTGCACATGGCTACCGGGTACTTCGCGGCAAATGGGTGTGGGGAGGTGGACGTGGCGGGCGCGAGGGTTCATCAGGTTCACCCGCCTCCCATACATGGCAGCCGTCTTGTCGTACTGGCCGCCTGATGTGTGGATTGAGAAGTCGACGTTGCGTCAACAGACGCGCAATGACTATCAGGTGGCGTTCAACGATGACGTGATCGCGGCTCCCCTCGACAAGATTCTGGAGGCCATGACTGTGCACGGCTACAACGCGTTGTGGCGGCTTCGCGCGCAGCAGAGATTCCAGTAGTCTCGCGGTTGGCAGGAGGTTGCTGATGTGACTGAGTGGGTTTTGACAACTATCAAGTTGTTGTCCCTGTGAGGCAACACCAAGAAGAACTGGCTTACCGCTCCGCTGAGAACAGGGATCGGGACATAGTATTCTCATAGTTGGTGTATTATATGCATGTATGATGGGTTCTTGCTGGTACACAGCAGCCCGTTGGTATGACTTCTTTTTGTTTTGGTTTCCTTGTGGATTTTCCATTGTGGTGGCTTCCTGGTGCGTCCCCGGGTCGGACGTTAGCCATCATCCCCCAGGGATCGAGGGGGAGGAGAGTTACGGCCCTAACCCTTGTTTGGGCGTAACAATTCCTAAAATAAACTAGTTTGGTCAGTCGAAAGTCATTTTGAAATTGTTTGAGACTTTCGATAGCTATTATGTTAGATTCGGGGATTTGGCAGAGTTATTCCAACAGTCGGCCCATGTACCCGTGGCTTTGCTTTCGGTTTGGTGTGTTATTGGTCTTTACCCAGGACTAGTAGGTACCAGGATGCCAGATTGGCGAATGCCATGTGTAAATCTACGCCTAATATTGCGTAGGGATTGCGGCGCTAGAGGTCCGACCCACTGCTCGCCCGCTCGCGTCGCACAGCCTAGGACAAATGTTGTTGGTGGCAATGGCTTCCACATCTTTGGTTTGGATTGAAATCGACTTGAGTGAAACTTAACCAAACTAGGGTCACATCTGGCTGCACTAATGCCCTTTGTGCATTCCATGTAATTGCATAATTTATCTGGTTGTGCATTCAGGGCCTAGCTAGTATTTCCGCCCACTAGCTATAATTCTGGGCTACATTCCCGTAGTCATTGCGGATATCAGATTCCGGGTCCACTCAGGCGTAACTCACGCTAGACTAGGATCTTTTGGAGTCGCTCGTGCGGCTCGTTACATCCTCCCCCTCCCCGGGGTTCGACGATGGCTATTGTCCAAACAGGGGGCTCACCATGAAAGCCACCACAAGGGAAAATCCATAAGAAAACCAAAACAAAAAGAAGTCATACCAATGGGTTGCTGTGTACCAGCAAGAACCCATCATACATGCATATATTGCATCAACTAGGAGAATACTATGTCCTGATCCCTGTTCACCTGCGGAGCGGTAAGCCAGTTCTTCTCGGTGTCGCCTATAGGGGCAACGCCTTATGGTTTACAAAACACACACTCACTTAAAGTCAGCAACCTCCTGCCAACCGTGAGACAACTGGAGTCCACGCTGCTGGCGAAACCACCGCAAAGCGTTATAGCCATGCTCGGTCATGTATTCCGGAATCTTGCCGAGGGGGAACCGCGACCACGTCAACGTTGAACGCCACCTAGTAATCATGGCGCATCTCGTAGCGCAATGTCGACATCTCAGCCCACACATCAGGCGGCCAGTACGACAGGAAGGCTGCCATGTGTGGGAGGCGGGTGAACATGATAAACCCTCGCGCCACGTCAACCTCCCCGCACCCATTTGTCGCGAAGTACACAGTACTAGCCATGCGCATCAGCTCAAGTTGGGCCTTCTCGCTCTCGCAGGAGAATCCCTGGGCTGCAGCAATCTTTGGGAGCTGCTGCTGAGGATAGCTAGCACCCCGGACAGGCGTGAGCTTGGGGTACCCAATCCGCCGAAGGTGTTGGTCGACAAGGTATTTCGGCAGGGGCAGTTAGGTTAAATAGTGCCGGAACCTTTTGCCCACTGAGGCAAATCTGTCCGTCACACTATTTTGCCAGGAATAACCACTTCCGAGCACCCAAGTTAATTCGGCCTCGGAAGTGGTTATTCCGGGCAAAATAGTGTGACGGACCGGTTTGCCTCAGTGGGCAAAAGGTTCCGGCACTATTTAACCTAACTAAAACCTGGCCTCGTGGAGGGGGGACGAAGACCCCGAGACATCCGCCTGGGCCGCTGAGCACGCAAATAACATTGCGCCGGAACTGCCTCAGTGAGGATTCGAACCCCTGACCTCCAAGGTGCACAGGTTTTAGTTAGGTTAAATAGTGCCGGAACCTTTTGCCCACTGAGGCAAACCGGTCCGTCACACTATTTTGCCCGGAATAACCACTTCCGAGCACCCAAGGGAATAAACCACTTCCGGCCACCTTCCAAACAAATTTCCGGCAGCACCCAAACAACCAGTTTCCTTATCATAGCTATGGCGAACGAAATGTCTAAAGCAACGGCCATTTACTTGCTCAACTATTTCCGTGAACCATCCATTGAAGATCACCTACCGTATGCCAAACCGGGGAAGGATGGAGTAGGATTTAAAGTTCAAATTACACATAACTCATTAGTTATTACATATATCCCTCACCATCACCAATTACATATTACAAATTACTTACCATGACTTGTTATGATTTATCTCACACATCCATCATGATGATTAACGTCATCCCAAAAATCCCTCACCCAAACTAACGTTATCCTGCATGTCTATCACCATGACTAACATTATCCCACATGTCCTTGACCATGATTATGTTATTTTACATATATATTTCAACAAGACTAACATTATCCAATACATCCCTCACCTTCACTAACATTATCCCACATTACCTCACCATGACTAACGTTAGCCCACACATCCCTCAACATGACTAACGTTATCCAATACATCCCTCACCATGACTGACGTTATCCCACATTACCTCACCATGGAAAACGTTAGCCAACACATCCCTCACCATGACTAATGTAATTGGTGATGGTGAGGGATATATGTAATAACTAATGAGTTATGTGTAATTTGAACTTTAAATCCTACTCCATCCTTCCCCGGTTTGGCATACGGTAGGTGATCTTCAATGGATGGTTCACGGAAATAGTTGAGCAAGTAAATGGCCGTTTCTTTAGACATTTCGTTCGCCATAGCTATGATAAGGAAACTGGTTGTTTGGGTGCTGCCGGAAATTTGTTTGGAAGGTGGCCGAATTAACTTGGGTGCTCGGAAGTGGTTATTCCGGGCAAAATAGTGTGACGGACCGGTTTGCCTCAGTGGGCAAAAGGTTCCGGCACTATTTAACCTAACTAAAACCTGTGCACCTTGGAGGTCAGGGGTTCGAATCCTCACTGAGGCAGTTCCGGCGCAATGTTATTTGCGTGCTCAGCGGCCCAGGCGGATGTCTCGGGCTCTTCGTCCCCCCTCCACGAGGCCAGGTTTTAGTTAGGTTAAATAGTGCCGGAACCTTTTGCCCACTGAGGCAAATCGGTCCGTCACACTATTTTGCCCGGAATAACCACTTTCGAGTACCCAAGTTAATTCGGCCGAATTAACTTGGGTGCTCGAAAGTGGTTATTCCGGGCAAAATAGTGTGACGGACCGGTTTGCCTCAATGGGCAAAAGGTTCCGGCACTATTTAACCTAACTGGGGCAGTACCAGGGTTCAGGTCATACTTCGTGGCAATACCCACCACTACCGGCTTGGAGCGGGGCTGTGAGGGCAACGGCGCCGGCACATGTGAGTGCAGGAGAAAGCTGAGCGAGTCAAAGGTACTTTCTCGCTGAACGAGCACGCTGGAACCCCCATAGAAGCGCAGGCACTCTCGGCTGTAGAACCCGGATGGCGGGGGAAGGCTCGGGCGCGGAAATCCAACGTCAAGGTCGACACAAAGCCAGCACCGGGGAGCAAGGGGCGCATAACGATTAGGGGCATACGTGCCCCGAGTCCATTCCTAGGCCGGTATCGCGTTAGGTCCAAAACAAGATATGATAACTAATCAAAGGGCATATGTGCAGCCCAGATATGACCCATGGTTTGGCAGATGAGTATCACTCAAGTCGATTTCATTCCAAACCAAGGATTCACTAGCCAGCCACCCAGCACCCAGTGACGGGGTCATAGCAATTAGAGGGGCTTATCTAGAATATTTAGTATTAGTCTAATACAATAATAGACGGTATATGTTATCTTGCCCTTTGATTTTTGTTTCCTTCTCTTCTTTCCCACTCACCCACCCACCTACCCACCCACCCACCCACCCACCCACCCACCCACCCACCCACCCACCCACCCACCCACCCGCCCGCCCGCCCGCCGCCCGCCCGCCCGCCCGCCGCCCGCCCGCCCGCCCGCCGCCCGCCCGCCCGCCCGCCCGCCGCCCGCCCGCCCGCCCGCCCGCCCGCCCGCCCGCCCGCCCGCCCGCCCGCCCGCCCGCCCGCCGCCCGCCGCCCGCCCGCCCGCCCGTCCGCCCGCCCGCCCGCCCGCCCGCCCGCCCGCCCGCCCACCCAAGCACCCACCCAAGCACCCACCCAAGCACCCACCCAAGCACCCACCCAAGCACCCACCCAAGCACCCACCCAAGCACCCACCCAAGCACCCACCCAAGCACCCACCCAAGCACCCACCCAAGCACCCACCCACCCACCCACCCACCCACCCACCCACCCACCCACCCACCCACCCACCCACCCACCCACCCACCCACCCACCCACCCACCCACCCACCCACCACCCACCCACCCACCCACCCACCCACCCACCCACCCACCCACCCACCCACCCACCCACCCACCCACCCACCCACCCACCCACCCACCCACCCACCCACCCACCCACCCACCCCACACCCACCCACCCACCCACCCACCCACCCACCCACCCACCCACCCACCCACCCACCCACACCCCACCCCCACCCACCCACCCACCCACCCACCCACCCACCCACCCACCCACCCACCCACCCACCCACCCACCCACCCACCCACCCACCCACCCACCCACCCACCCACCCACCCACCCACCCACCCACCCACCCACCCACCCACCCACCCACCCACCCACCCACCCACCCACCCACCCACCCACCCACCCACCCACCCACCCACCCACCCACCCACCCACCCACCCACCCACCCACCCACCCACCCCACCCCCACCCCCACCCCCACACCCACACACGCACCCATCCCGACCCACAGCGGTAGACATGAAAAATTTTTTGAGTCCATTCATTCAACGATCCACAACCCAAACAGAAGATAAGTAGCTATGCAGAAGATGTTGATGACGTCAATGAGGGTAATGAGTGCGGGACAACTTGCCCCACCCAATCAAATGCGAAAAGGGAGACAGACAAGACGAGCCATAAGAGGAGGCGCACCACGATGGCGATGAGCATGTTGATGAGGATGAGCGAGCCTGTGACGGTGGCCAATCCGATGAATGCGCGAGCCAGCCTGGGTCGTGGCGGCAGTGTGTGTGTGTGTGTGTGTGTGTGTGAGAGAGAGAGAGAGAGAGAGAGAGAGAGAGAGAGAGAGAGAGAGAGAGAGAGAGAGAGAGAGAGAGAGAGAGAGAGTGCGTGTGCGTGTGCATCCGTGCGTGTGTGTTGGGGTATGGGGCAGGATGTGGCAGCACGTGTGGCAGGGTGATGCTACGTGCATCAGTTCACAGAAAGAGTCAACAGTGCAGGCGTCAGCAACTAAGTAAAGCACCACACAGCAGGCAGCTGGCAGCTAGAGTACGTCATCTGTGCACAAATTGATAAAATTTGAGGATGAAGCAGGTGTCAAACAAGCAGTGCGTTGGGTCATACGTGTGGCACCACATGCCCGCTAATAGCGACGAATACTCGATGATCAACCATCATATGCCGTGGAAAAGTGGACCTGCACCCAATCACAGAGGCATTTGGCAGCCCTCACGCTGGCATCCCAGCACCGCATGCCAGTGAGCCTCAAACCATGCAGTCATAATTCCACTCAGTTGGCTACAAAACTGCCATCCCGCTGTTTTTTTCCAGTCACCCTAGGTGCTGATAGCTGTCTCCATGACAGGTGCCGGGCTTAGCTTCGCAAAGCAACCAACTAGCTCCTCCAGAAAATGCTGTTGTGTTTGCGCAAAAGACAAGAGGCTGCCCATTCCGCCAGTTCCCATCAGGCATGCTTCAACCAGGGTTTCCACCTGGCAGGTTTCTCCACCCTGCATCTGTAATTCCTCACTGCACTGTGAGGACAATCATCGTCCATGATGACACCACAACATGATGCGTCACGGGCGATCTACCGCTTCCAGCTTGTCAAACGGTGACGTGGCAGTATCAGGGCAAAAGTTTCTACCGTTTCCAGCTTGTCAAGGAGGTATTTGCCCAAATGCACCTTTACAGCCTCAGACTAGCTCCCAAGTAGCAGCAAACTCGCTAGCTAGCAACACAGCCCATGAATTAAAAGTAAATGACAGCGTCTCAGTTGCCCAACACAAGCACAAGCCATGATACCGGCCTCAACCGTTTACCAGTAAATGCATCTGTAACACATCTGTAACAACACCCTGACACAAGTCTTAATCTTTCACTAAAACGTGCGATTGTGGTTGCCTGACGTAGCGATCCAGCCACCCATCATTCTTGTGGCAGTCTTCAAGATGGCTAGGGACAAACCCATCCATATAATAAGAATTTCTCCATGTAAGGTAAACTCACGAGGGGTCCACCACCTCCAACTCGCTGCGTTGTTACTCGCTCACCCTGGCTAGCCACTTAGCGCTGATGAAATAAGAACCCAAGCTGATTACATAAGAAACAAACTCACGAGGGGTCCACCGTCTCCAGCTCGCCGCGGTCGTAGTTGCCCAACAGCATGTCGTACACGGCGGACGCCGCGCCCACCACCGTGCTCCACCCCCCCAGCACGTGCCCAAACAGCAGGTGTCCGCCCACGATGAAACCAAAGACAACGATGGAGGCGACCAGCAGAAAGTAAAAGATGTTCACCGCCGCCGATGTCAGCGTGCGGCCCACCTGTGTGTGTGTGTGTGTGTGTGTGTGTGCGCGCGCGCACGCAGTGGCAGAACAACAGGTTATTGTTTAAAAAAACTATGAATAAACTTATAACCAATTGCTCACACACAAGTAGGTCGATGACAAGCCAGTAGAGCTCACATCTACCTTGTGGTCTGGATTACAGATCATGTGTGCATGCAGGGCATCAAGATGGTCACGCCAAGTGTTGATTGGGTGTCAGTCGCGGTAATATTCCGCTCGACTTGGCTGCCTCATATGGTATAGTTGTAGTAGAATCTCATCTTGTACATTTATAGTAGTATCTCATCTGGTACATTATAGAAGCATCTCATCTGGTATAGTTATAGTAGTATCTCGTCTGGTATAGTTATAGTACTATCTCATGTGGCACATTTTTAGTAGTATCTCATCTGGTATATTTACAGAGCACGGTGCGCTATTGGCATCGTGAGCAGGCGACGCCTGGGAAGTGAAAGAAGTTGCAATCCCGCGTAACGACATGATGCTCACTGCAGCGTGATATTAATAGGACACAAAATATGGCCTCAACAATGATCTGGCCTCATTCATGACTTTGCCTCTACAATTTGGCAGGATGGACCTCGATCATGCTGCCACATTACCAGACGCAGCATCGTGGGTGAAGCCGTTGGTAGACACAGAGCCAGATGCCACAGGCACGATCATACTTCTGCACCCTGAAGTTTTCAGCAACCCCCCCAAACCCCCAAACCGCCTGAACATGCGAGAAGAGTCCCTGGGTAGGCTTGCATCGTCACCAGTCGCATCGACGGACTTTCCTACCTAGCCATGCCTTGTCTTCTCCCTTGTCTAGAACTTTTTCCCCTGGAATGCCTTCATCTTCCTGGTACCCGGTTCCCCGTGAAAACGCTTCACCTTGCTGCTTGGCAGACACCATGCTCTCCAGCAGGTCCTACTTGAAAATGAGGCCACACTCTTTTCAAGTCAAGACTAGTGGCGCATCTCCAACACCACCCACCATCCACCCACCACCAACACCCATCATTGTCACCACCACCACCACCCGCCACCAACCCACCAGCGACAGCTTGCCCTCGAACCGGAAGAACCGCACAAACTTGACAAAGCAGAGCAGGATGGAGGTCGAGCTGGCCTGGATCCACAGCTTGCCCAGCGACGCCATGTCATCCAGCGCTTGGTACTGACCCTCAATGACGTCCACCAAGCCGGTTGTCAGCGGTGGCGTCGTCCCCACACCTCCGCTGGTGGCCGATGACGTGTTGGGGTGCAGCCCAGCGGACCCTTGGCCACCACCAGGACTCTGGGGGCCCCCTGGACTCGGACCGGGCTGCAGGGATGGCTGGTCGGGGGGCGGGGGGGGGGGGGGGGGGGGGGGGGGAATTTGAGCTAGATCGCAGGCATGTTTTGCAAGGGGGGAAGGCGTTTCGTGAGCATGGGGACAATCAGGTGGTGCAGGATATGCCTGACCGAGAGCTAGTCGAGGATGCAGGCATAGCTGATGTTGAATGAGTGAAAGGGAAATGGATATTCGTCTCTCTTTCCATCCCTCAGCTCCCTCTTCTCCCTCAATGGTCCCCCAGAGGAAGTGCAAAACGCATGGAACTTTTTAGGCAACAGAAGATGCTGAGTGCTCACCCTCGTTCCCCACTTTTTACGACAGGGCCAGTGCGCTTGACCATGGTCCGCGACCTCTCCATCGGGGGACATATAGAAGGCTGACCATACAGTGCATAAGTAATCCGCAGACTGATTCAACTGGCGGAACGATGAAACAATCGGTTTTCTCTGAATAAAGTTTAATTAACGCATGCGGGAAAGATAGGGCCGCTATGCCTTGGCCTGCATTTGGAAGGTTGTCTGCAACATGGGCTGACTAATTCGATCTGTACAAAGGGTTTCATGTTCGCCTGAATTTTCCTTGGATTACCCGGTTGTTTTTTAAGGGTCGGTGGTTATTAATTAGAGGTCCGGGAAAATTAATTGTAGGTTTTATACGACTTACTTGCAAAGATTCGTATTTGGTTGCACCAGCTGAGGTTAGCTGGGGACCTGTAGGGTCGCTGGTTGCTTAACGAATCTTTGACTGATTTGGGTTCTTTAGTGAGTTGTGATTAATTATTGTATAGTGGATTCGGACCGGGCCAAGGGGTCGATGGGCGAGTTTTATGTTTGTCAGTCTTGGGAACCTTGTACAACTACCTGTACGTTTAACGCACTAGCCCGGGGGTGCGTGGCCACGCTGTTTGTAGTGGCGTTTTCAGCACTGTTCAGGCGGGCGTGTGACGCATGTCGGTGTTACTTAATTTAGGATTATGTCAGCTTGTGTGTCGGCGGACCATGCTTAAGCAAGCTAGCCAGGCAGTGATCTGCTCATCTGCAATTGTTTCTTTACAACACTACTAGTGATATATATTTAGTAGTAGAATGATTAGCAAGTTCATAACTAGCGGAACGATGAAACAAACCATCTTACAACACTATAGTGATATCTATTTAGTAGTAGAATGATCAGCAAGTTCAACAAAGCAACAATACAAAGCATTTATCTATTTCATTGCGGACTTCGTATCTTCATTGACCAAATAGCTCACCTTCAAGGTGCCTACCCCTCCCATCCCATGCTCTGAAGCGACACCCGCACCCCTCAATCAGTCATATAACTGACTGATTGAATAGTTGGTTATTGAGCCCACCAGGTGCCTAAGCCCCCGATGCTCTCGAGAAACACCACCCCCCATCTATTGATAAATGTGACGCAGTCTACGTGGTTATTAATTTATCGATTTCCAATCAATATATCCCATGGACAATCCATAAGGTGTTAGGCGCCTGCCGCGGCCCCTCCCAACGCTCTCCAAGAATACCAGCACCCGCACATCTATGTATTCCTACCAATAAACCAATAAATGAGCCAACAAGGTGCCTGCCCCCCATGCTCTTGAGCAATGCCAGCACCCATCGACCTGTCCATTTATGGCGGAGGAGGTGTTTGGTGCCTACCGCATTCCCCCCCATGCTCTCCAACGACGCCAGCACGGCCGCGATGGACACATTCTCGAATCGCTGGACTTGCACTGCAAAGAGCGCCACCATGAGGCCGAAGAGCACCCACATGAGCGCCAGGTTGAGCCACTCGAGGATGTTCCAGGGGTCCGCCAGGTACCTGCCAGGTGTGGCGACATCGGAGGTAGGATACAGGCCGCCCGGCAGGGGAAGGGAGGGTCATGATAACAAGCACGATGTAAGAAGGAATAGGAGAGAGGAAGGAGCCAATGAGAGCTTGTGAGCGTAAGTCCTCACCTTCCCCTATTACAACCCCCACCTTTCTGATCCAGGAACAGTAGGTGAGCATTAATTGCCTTGTCAATCACCCCAGCAATGTAACTGATCATCTCAGGGACCATTCTACTGAAAAATTCGTATTCTCCAGCCAAACGGATACTGCCGCGAGCGGACTTCATGCATGGCTGTAACTATAGGTGAAAAAGTTCATTCCAACAGTGGGCATGGACTGCTTGCCGTGGCGATTCGACAAGAACAGCACAATGAACCCAAAAATCACAATAGCAACCGCTGTCTGCAATTACAACCACCATGACAAATAATACAAAACAACGGAGGACAGATAGCCAAGTTCCGCTCCACGGGAAACAGCAAGCACCAACGCGTTGGAATCCAAGTAGAAAGTATTGCCCTTGTTGACAACCAAAAAGGGCAACCATAGCATAGAAATCTACACACAAACTAGAATCACATAAAAACTTGAATCACATAAAACTAGAATCCAGGTCTCACTTTGCAACCGCCCGCTTGTTGCTGCTGCTCTGTTCCTTCCCGGACGTCCGGCGCAGCAGCCGGTACGCCTCGTGGACCGCGTCCCAGCTGAAGCGCAGCACGTAGATCAGGTAAACAAATGCCAGCGCGACCGTGAACCACGCCAGGTGGCGCCCACGGCCCAGAAAGGGCTCCGTGTTGAGGGACGCGATCGACGCGATGGACGGGTCGACCAGCCCGCTGTGGGTCACCCTCAGCTCCAGTCGCACGAATGCGTGCCGGTGCACGTTCTGGTTGTAGGTCGTCAGCTTCACGGTGATCATGCCTGCGAGGGAAGAGGGCGTTATGGGATAGGAAGCATTTGAGGGACATTGCATATAGACGTTTACATATAAAGGTTCACATCGGAGCTGCGAGCAGAACTACCTATTTGCTATATGATACAGGCCAGGTCTAGCAAAGGCCCAACGACTGGCTGGAGCGCAAGGTGGCGAATGCATCGGGTGTGGCTAGCGAGGGTGCGGTGGTAAGGGCCCTGCAGCCAATGCTAGGGGCAAATGCAGCGACAGCCCACATGACTAGCCTTGAATATGTAAAGCAGCGAGGTGGCTTCAGTTTGACAGCTGCAAAAGCTGCCCAAGCTCTAACATAGCTGTAAGAGCGCTTATGCACACATCTCCATATAGAAGCAACTTACAAGACAAGATATTCTAACGTTGCAAACTGGTGTCCAGAGCATAAGGTATCAAAACACTGGATGGGGTGACATTGTTCACAGGAAAGCTGCATACAAAAGAAATTCCCATTTTGGTAGATACGCAAGTTTGCAGGAAAGGGGGTGGGAGGGAGATGGGAGGAGGGGGGCAGTTGCTAGGGCTATTTTTCAGATATGTCTGGGCTATTATTTTTCAGATAGCCCAAGTGTGCCCAATGTCGTTATTGAAACTTGGCCGATATTGTAAAGAGAGGTGTTGTGGTAATTAAATATAAGCCCACCTACTCTGTTTCAGGCCGGTAGATTAATCGACTAGGCAGGTTGTGATTTTGCTGACAAACATGTCGCAATTTATGTGGCATAATTTAGTCAAGTATTCCGAAAGTTATAGCATGCTGGAGTTATAATTCGGCACAATACTTAGCGTGATCTGGGTGCCGTTTCTACTGTATCGGTACCGTGGTTGTACGTCACATATTTTATAGTGATTTTTCCACTGTGCTGTCAGCCGTTTCGTGCTGAATAGAGTGGCGAGTTGACCCTTGTTGTGGTACGACTCACAATGCGCACTAAGTAAAGTGTAAAGTTACGCATGCCATCGCCGCCTAAGTTTGCTTTGCTGGAAAGCTGGTAAATGCGTGATGGGCGCATCTTGTTGGTTTTCATGCGACATCTGGATGATGTTGAAGATCTGACGGTTGCTATTGATCACCGCCGTCATGTTGTGCATTGTTAAGGAAGATGCAACCTATGTTTGCACATGCCTCATTGGTGATAAGCCATGAGTCATGGCTGACGCTTCTGGTCCCACCCGGGATCCGCACCATGTCGTTGGCGGAGAGGAACGGTGGTAATTCCGGTTATCATATTTGTATTGATTAATATAAAAGACGTTGTCTTACGTCACTATGAAATTCGACCTAGGTGTTCAAATTTATTTGTGACATGCCAGAGGTGAATTTCACCCTGTGTGCCCAACTGCCTGCCTTCAATATACTTCATGTAGGCCATCTATTGTAAACGGAGGTATAAGAGTTGTGTCCCTATTAATCGCACCCGCCTGCCGTATTTCTGGCCATGATAAGTATCGGCAGAGTATTATACCGTGTTGGGGCAGTGAGCACGTGTCTTTTTACGGCTCATGATTTGGTCACGGAATGACTAAGATATTAGTGCCGAAGCTACGAGAACCGGCACACTATGTCATGACTTGTACGTTCAGGGTCCTACGACCTATAGCTAGCGTACTATTCAGTCGTACTACTCGACTAGAGAGTGTTAACGGAATCTGGCTAGCGTAACGCATTCTCAGCACATTTCAGAGAAGCTACGCAATCTTTGTGCCAGCCTGTCGAGCACTCACAATTCATGCACCTTTGTGCATAAGAGGAAGACGCAACCTACGTAGGTCTATCCTTGCCACGATGTAGCCACCACGGGATCCAGATTATGTGGTTGGTGGACAGGAACGGTGGCATGTGGTCCTGGCTAAATAATTCCGACTAATGTCAATCAATGCAACTATCAATTACGTCTCAATCATGCTCCATCATCCTCCACATACATATATCTACTTTTTCTCTCATCCACGGTCCAAAAAACATAAAAATTCAATAGCAACCGTCAGATCTTCAACATCATCCAGATGTCGCATGAAAACCAACAAGATGCGCCCATCACACATTTACCAGCTTTCCAGCAAGGCAAACTTAGGCGGCGATGGCATGCGTAACTTAACACTTTACTTAGTGTAGTGCGCATTGTGAGTCGTACCACAACAAGGGTCAACTCGCCACTCTATTCAGCACGAAACGGCTGACAGCACAGTGGACGAATCACTATAAAATATTTGACGTACGACTACGGCACCGATATAGTAGAAACGGCACCCAGATCACGCCAAGTATTGTGCCGATTATTATAACTCCAGCATGCTATAACTTTCGGAACACTTGACTAAATTATGCCGCATAAACTATGCGACATGTTTGTCAGCAAAATCACAACCTGCCTAGTCGATTAATCTACCGGCATGAAATAGAGTAGGTGGGCATATAATATATATTTAATTACCACAACACCTCTCTTTACAATATCGGCCAAGTTTCAATAACGACATTGGGCACACTTGCGCTATCTGAAAAATAATAGCCCAGACACCCCCCATGCACAAGGTCGGATATCTCAACTATAGTGCTACAAGGTGGGCAAAAGTTGCTTTTCACGGTTGAGAACAGTTACGCATAACAAAGATATTAGGTGCCGGAAGTTATGATTTCCGGCACTACATTTGGTTGCTACGCATCTCAGCACCTCGAGAGTATGGTGTCGAATGTTAGCAAAGATGTCTACTGGCTTCAGTCATTTGCATGCGGGAATTATGTCTGCATACATGTGTAGACTGTCCTAGCTGTACGTGCTGATTATTGGCACATATCGATGCTTACGTTTCAGCCACCTGTTGTAGATCTGACAGTTGCTGTTGATCACCGCCGCCACATTGTGCATTGTTAAGGAAATGCAACCTACGTTGCACTTACCTAAAGTCCGAGCCATGAGTTATGGCTGACGCTTCTGGTCCTACCTGGGATCCGCATCATGTCGTTGGCGGACAGGAAGGTGGTAGCCCGGAATTCGTAATGTAATGATTAATATTCAACCTAATTAATTCACCATGTCATGTCCAACGCTTTGCGGCTCTATGGCCTGCGACACTTGGCTTCTCGGCTGGTTGGCACCGAGCACTTGGCTTCTCGGCTCACACAAAAATGAGGAGGGGGGCAGGTGCTACAAAAGAAGGATTGCAGAGAGTTCATACGTAGCTGTGTGGGGCAAAGGGTAGGAGCCATTCACCGGAGGAGGTTACTAAGCTTTGCTGGGGATGGAGGGAGGACCAGGCATAGCCAGATAAGCTCGCCGAGGTTTAACTAGCTTTGAAGGGGACAAGCGGACAAGCGGATCAAAAGTATTCTAACTGAGTATGCTGCTATTTGATACACGTCTTCTATAGGACACGCGGATCAAAAGTATTCTAACTGAGCATGCTGCTATTTGATACACGTCTTCTATAGGACACGCGGATCAAAAGTATTCTAACTGAGCATGCTGCTATTTGATACACGTCTTCTATAGGACAAGCGGATCAAAAGTATTCTAACTGAGCATGCTGCTATTTGATACACATCTTCTATAGGACAAGCGGATCAAAAGTATTCTAACTGAGCATGCTGCTATTTGATACACGTCTTCTATAGACTAGAGTTTCACGCACCAGAAAAGTTTACCGAAATCGCGTCAAACCAGCTGAGCGCGGTGATCTCCGCCCATTTGCGGTCACCAAAGCCGGGCAGGATGAGCAGCGGCAGGTCGCCGCGGTCAAAGGGGGCGCCCCAGTCGAAGCAAGGCTTGGTGTACTCGTTGTGTAGGAACCGCGTCTCGCACACCACCTCCTTGGCTCGCAGGGGCTCTGGCGGCGCGGCATGTGGGGATGCCAGCGCATAGCGCAAGGGACGCCAGAACAAAGCACAAAGGGATGCCAGAGCACCGCGAAGACGAATGGTTCTAGCGAAGAGGATACAAGCATATGGCACACAGGGATAGAAAGCACAGCACAGAGGAATCAAGCGCACCAAAAGGAATCCGAGCAAAATCAAAAGAGAAGTACAAGGCAGTCGAATTCCCGGTCCCGAAATGCCAACTTGATGACAAAGGTTTTCAACCGTAGGGCAAGCGGGCAACCCACTACGAGGGCTATTAACCAGCAGGGCTACTTTACCAGCTACAGCAGCGGCGGCGGAACCAGAAGATTCCATAAGCTTGGCAACACAAATAGAAAGAAGATTCTCAACCTTGCGGTGTCGTGGTATTTCAACAGGCTGGATCCAGACCGTGGTGAATGTGATGAGACTATACGCACAGCCTGGGGATAAATAACTTTTTCCATGTAGCCAGCTCTATGTCAACCTCGAGGCCACGGAGCGCCGGTCTCAACGCCCTCGGATGCATCATACTAGTATGCGCCCAGGGACTATCATCCCCCAGGGCTCACCGATCAGGATGCCCCCCACGATCATGTTGTAGTTGCTTGCGTACGCCACGTTTTGGAACGCCAAGATCTTGTCCGTGGACGCCAGCGCAGGAGGGCGTGCTGCCGCCCCATCCTCGCCCCCCTTGGTCAGGGATTCCACCATGGCCAGCCATGCGTTGGACACCCAGCCCCTGGCAGGTCCCCGGCAGGGAGAGGGGACACGGGGGTGCGGAAAAGAACGCGGACAAGGACGCAGACGCGGATGCCAGCAGGGCGCGTGCATGAGGAAGAAGGTGAGGACGGCAGCTGTGTCATAAATGTTGCCAGCAAGGGAATGTGGACAGAGCTCTTCTTCTCTATGAATGCATTTACATCACCCATCACTCAAACACACCCATCTCGCCGCGATCGTTTGCTGCTGCACACAAGGGCTTCCAAACGTACTACAAACACCCACCTCTACATACCGACATCATCACGGGGAACATAAACTCACTGAAAACAGTACGTTACGAAAATGAGACAGCCACGATACAATCTGTCTTTCACAGCAACAAGCGGATAGCAGTCACTAGCCAGTACCACAAACAGCTACATGCAGGCAATCGCTATGCATTATGTATAGTACAGTGCAGTCTTATTCAGTCATCGCGCAAACAAACAAGTCTTATTCAGTCATCACGCAAACAAACAAGTCTTATTCAGTCATCACGCAAACAAACAAGTCTTATTCAGTCATTGCGCAAACAAGCAGGTCTTATTCAGTCATCACGCAAACAAGCAAGTCTTATTCAGTCATCACGCACACAAACAAGTCTTATTCAGTCATCACGCAAACAAACAAGTCTTATTCAGTCATCACGCAAACAAGCAAGTCTTATTCAGTCATCGCGCAAACAAGCAAGTCTTATTCAGTCATCATGCAAACAAACAAGCCTCATTCAGTCATCACGCAAACAAGCAAGTCTTATTCAGTCATCACGCACACAAACAAGTCTGCTTGCGCATACCGCCTACCGGTAGTTCTGATCATTCCCGTTGGCCGCCAGCAGATTCGAGGCCCTGTCAATCGACACGTCCAGGGCCCCACTCGTGCTGCTGCTGCTGCTGCTGCTGCTGCTGCTGCTGCTGCTGCTGTTGTTGGCACCAGGGGACCCTGGCCTCTGCCCGGCGGGCGCACGGTAGAGCGCGCCCCCCTCAGGCCCACACGCAAACTCAAACAGTCGCGCGGTGGTGGTGGGTGGCAGGCCGCCCATCATGCTGCACAAGTAGATGTACTTGCTGGCGGATGCGAGGCTTATTTGGGCGGGCGAGGGGAAACCCTGGGCAGCGGAGGACGCGAGGAAACGCCACCACACGATGCCCTGATGTTCAATGCCCAAGGACCAAAAACATGTCCTACAGCTGCGCAAGGCACCCCCCTAGGGCGTTAGCTTGCGATAATATTAGCTGATGAAGGTATAGGGGTGGAATGCTGTTGCGGCGAAAACGAGCAGCTGGATGAGCGCAACAACAAGAGAAGGATGGGCGCGGTTGCCAAAACTGTTGCTCGACATCTGGTCTGGTTACTACGGCGTCGCAAGGCAACCCCCAACCCAAGGGGGTGGGATGCGGAAAATGTTGCACTGCTGCTGTCCCTTAGACTACTGCTGTCATGCCACTGTCATGCCACTGCTGTTCGGACGATTGCTGTCATGCCGCAGCAATTCCAACTAGTACAAAGACCATGCCATATGGGCAAAGAAAGAAGAGCATGGAAAGGTGGTAGGTGTGGTGTGCAGCAATCAAAGCACGGCGAGGTAAGCGCAGGAAGGCATTCATTCCCACCATCTGAAGCAACGTCAGCGCAAACGCATGGAGCTCGTCGGATGACATCAGCGGCACTTGCGACGCTAGCGCGCGACAGCTGGCGAGGAATTGTTCCACCACGGGTGCTAGAACCGCGCGCAAAGACTCGGTGGTGTTGGCAGCTGCCGCCAGGTGGCATGCGCCGGACAGGTGCAGCCGCAAGAATAGGGCACGGGGCCGACAGGTCAGTCACTGGTCAGGACCCAGATTTTGGGGGGGGTGAGCGTATTATTGAAAGCTGCAGTTCGAGCACGATATTCAGGGGCTGGCACAAGTGATACGATTCCCCCACAGAAACGGCACGTGTGCTATCCATTCACGTGCGGCGTTCCGTGCACAGCGGCAGCACAAGTGCAATAGCATCTCAATGCACCGTTATGGCAACGACGACACGTGATGCTATCCGGCTAAGCATGCCATCACCGGGCATGAGGACAATATACAGTGGGCCGTGGGCCGTGGGCAGTAGGTAGGTAGTGGGCAGTGGGCAGCGGCCACGGCGCTGACAGCTGGCGCCAACCTAGCGCACGCACCCACCTAGCGCGCCTTGCGGGCACACCCCGTTGTCCCGCATCTCCATCACGAACATGATGGGCACCAGCTGTCTCATCAGCAGGGGCCCCTGGTCCGTCACCACCGTGGCGTCCGACGGCATCACATTGGCCACCAGTGTGGTCTTCAGCCAGTTGCGGAATGCACCCTGGCAGGGGGGTGGGGGTGGAACAAGACGCGGGGGGTGGGGGGAAGGGCAAGTGGGGGGGGGCGCGCGGGTGGGCCGTATGCTGATAAAACGTGCGTTGCCACGCACAGCGCATAAGAAAGAGTGCACGATGAATCTGCGCAAGGCAACCAGTTTGAGAAGCACAAGGAGTGTTCCCTACGGATCCCACCACCTGAGGAGTGGGGCCTTGCCAAGCGGGAGGTAGGCCACTGTAAGCGACAGGTTGGCCACTGTGCAACGCTAGTGCCACAGAACAGGGATGCAACTGCCTGAGGAGTGGCTACACTGCCAGGGCATAGTAAGGGTGGGGCGCAGGGCTCACTCATGAGGCATGCAGTTGCTGCATGGGTCGACATGTGAGTTGTGTGCATGGGGTAACTGATGCAAGCGACCGATGATGCCAAGTCAAGGTAACGCCCACCAGAGCTCTTGGTGTCGCAGCAACAGGCGGTCATGGCAAAACCTGCACCTTATGAAGTTGGACATAAACTCACGCTGGCAAGGGTGGAATGGGCAGGGCTTCATATACAAAGACCACTTTGAGGCTTAAGGATGGGGTCCGACCAACCTCACTCAGGGCTGCGATCTTAAACATGAAGTAGGCGTATACCCGATCCCTTGCGTACCACTGACCGCTACTTAGCAGCCTTTGGTGCCTACTTTAAGACTTTTTGTGCACAACCAGCCCTGCGATCCTAAACCAGAAATTCTCAAATCCAGGGTCTCAAGATCTGAAACCTGAGAAATCTTAAACCTCAAAGGAGGGGTGTACAAGCCACCACACAAGTCACGGATGCCGGCATCCACCCCACCGGTTGCACATGCCGGGATCCACCACACTGGTTGCACATGCCGGGATCCACCACACCGGTTGCACATGCCGGGATCCACCCCACCGGTTGCACATGCCGGGATCCACCCCACCGGTTGCACATGCCGGGATCCACCCCACCGGTTGCACATGCCGGGATCCACCGCACCGGTTGCACATGCCGGGATCCACCCCACCGGTTGCACATGCCGGGATCCACCGCACCGGTTGCACATGCCGGGATCCACCACACCGGTTACGGATGCCGGGATCCACCACACCGGTTACGGATGCCGGGATCCAACTAGACCAAATGAGACAGATGGTTGCTTTAGCATCCGCAGTCTCGACGGGAGTTTTGAGCACTTTTTGTGTCCCTGCTACCCTAGGCAAGACACCCGTGTACTGTCAAGGCACGCGGCATGCCCAAACACAGGCACCCTGTTTTCATGCATGCTGCAACTACTCCACTCTCCCTCCCTGTCAGGCACGCTCCTGGATCTGATGCCCCTGAAAAGGAGTGGAACTGCCAGCGGTAGTGCCAACCCGCCAGCCTCTCCAACAGTGGGTGGTGTGAACCAACTCATGGTGAAACGTGGGGGGTGATGGCATGCCGCCCGTGCATCTGCGCACTGGCCAAGGAGACTTTACCCTGTCCTTTTGGTGCAGGGGACAGAAGCCCTCCTGTCATCCCCCTTCCCATTTCCCCACAATGGTCCCCATCCCATCCAAGAGCCTCATCCCTATGCACCCACCACGGAGGCAATGCTGAGGAAGGAGGTCCCTGGCTCCGCCTGGCCCTCCCCTGTGATGACCGCGTTGTAGAGGGAGCGCTCCACTTGGTACTGCGGGGGAGGTTCATGGGCAGAGGGGGTCATGGGCAGAGGGGGCAGTGCATGCACAGGTCACAAGCGTGCGCAACCACGACCGCGTTGTTGAGGGAGCGCTCCACTTGGCACTGGTGTGGCGCCACCTATGGACAAGGCAGAGGGAGAGGCGAGATGCGGTTGCGGGGGGCAGTGCAAACTTAGGTGGGCCGACCGCTCCACTTGGTGCTGCGGTGGCTATGCGTAAGAAAGGCAGGGACGGCAGGGTAATGGGAAAAGGGATTGCCGCTCAGGAAACAGAGAGGGGACGGCAGAGTGAGGGGTTGAAAGCAGTCATAGGGAGCAGTACAGGCGTAGGTTAGAGTGCCTGGGCAACAGAAATGCTGCAGCTTCAAACGGGCTGAGTAACACTCAGTGCCAGCGCAGGATGTCTGGCCTGCACCGTGCAGGCAAGGCAATTTGAGATGTACCTGTTTCTCGGGTGCCTGCAGCAGGATCACGAGGGCGCAGAAGATGACCAGGAAGATGATGAAGTAGCGCGCGCCCTTGAGATTCTCGACCGCCTCCAGCCGCATACGGAGCACGCGGAGCAGCGCCACGCGTTGCACCTGGGCATCCATGTCCACGTCATCCTTCGTGACGTTGCCCTCCTCCGCGTCATCCCAGAGGCCTGTCCAACCGTCCTCGGACCGTCGCGATCCCCGCCTTCTCGGCAAAAAAGCGAGGCCAGCTGCGCCGCGCCCATTAAAGTTCATGACTGAGGCGTGGTGCCAACTCGCAAAGTGTATATTGAGCAGAAACGATCGAGTAAAGTCCGCTTGCCGAAAACGGAAATTCTTCTAACGGTCGTGACTTTTTCCGTTCGGTTCTCACTTTCCAACCAGCCAGGAATGTCAACTCTGGCTCTAACTCGTCATGGTTTGGTCCTCCCACCATGGGGCATGCTGCACAATTGATGAAAGCCGCCGATGCTTTCGCGGCCTGGTTAAATTCATCAGGTGCATACGCGGTCGTTTTATAAGGCAGGATACTAGCGCGCCTCGGTCAACTGAATGAAATTTGGTAAGGTGTACTGTGCCAAGGTAAAATTCTATATACGGACAACCAAACTTTCACAGGGCCGTTCTGCACCAAGTACTTAATGTCAGCTTGAATAACATTTGGCGAAGATGCGGGAGAGACGGTTTTAAAACGCACGCTTTTAACAACTTATTGCTATTTGATCGTTTGCCACCGCTGCAGAATGGCGAAGCTCAGAGATTGACAGCGTTGCCTCCATAGCGCCAAGATTACCGCAACCTTAGTTACGTGCGAAATGCCACGTGTCACGTGGTTGAGGGATCGGAGCCTTTTAATTACGGCTGATTTTGCGCGTGCTAGTGAGATCCGCAATTCCGCATTCTCCAGTCTCCACATTCGATCATCACATTCGGGATACGCGCCAGAAGGTGATCGACACGTCGACACCTTCAATCACACACCGTCGGCCCGTGTTCAGTTCAGTTCAGTTCAGTTGGTTCCCACGCCGTCGGCCCGTACAGTAGCAAAGTACACTAAACATTCTCTGCTGCCCATGTGCGGCGTGGGACACAACAACAAAACAGTAGCGAAGATGCGGGCTTCCGAATGACCGAATCTTGCTTGACCCAGGCTCAACTAGGCTTCTGGCTATTCGTAATTTGTGGCATAAATTGTGGCTATATTTGGAATAAACGTACACCTATTTACCTGGAAAATTTGTGGCATAAACTGGCATTACTATATTTGGAATAAACGTACACCTATTTACCTGGAATTTGTGGCATTACCAGTACTTACTGGCATACCTACCTTGAGCTACACCATGGCTATATACCATGTTTCAATTGAAATAAACAGCACCCATTTCCCCGGAAAATCCAGATCGTAATTAGATTAACCAAACTTCATGTCAAAATTGAGCAAAATAATTGAAAATATTGCTTCGCGGGAGCTAAGCTCCACGCAGAAAACCTCCATGCGAAAATACTGTTGCCTCCGCCAAATGAGGCAGTTTTACAATCTCGCAATTGGGGATGACGCACGCCGGTGCAGTGAATTGAAATATGTTTGGTGCCGACAGGTGGACCTCCTCAGGCCATATTTGTGCTTTTGATTCTTGCCATAATATGTAGCTTTTGATTCTTGCCATATTTATCTGTCAGCTTGATCAGGGTTATCTTTCGCGTCCAGCCCCTTCTGAGCCCTGCCTGAGCTGGGCTTTCCGTCTGGGAAACGCGATCAGGCTACCTATTCGAGCTACAAGGGACACTTGAACCGCGTGGGAATCACCTAAAACTGCGATATGGAAGCGCGGGGAGCCGTGGTGTTCATTATCGGGCTGCTTGCAGCTGTCGTAGTCTGCGGTCTATGCCCGAGCAGTGCTGCCCAGCTCATGGGTACGCCCGACTGTGCCCTGTCAGACTACAAGCTATCGCCTGGCAGGGTTTCCTGCATGGAAAACCTGGAGCTCATGATTCCCCTCCCAATCGATGGCGATGGCATCGCGGACGACGCGTGGGGTGAGTTTACAGACATCTTCTTTTTCTCTCTTCAGCTGTTCTGGCCACTGGACAAGACTCGCATTATCGTCATGGCACCCGCAAACCGGCCCGAAGTGGCGCGCCAGACCCTGGTAGACCGCGTCCGCATGGCAACCGAAAAAGGGCGATTGGCCGGCGGCCGTGTGGCTTTCCACGTCGCACCCAAGGGCCAAGAGGACGAAAAAGGGTGGGACAGGCAGCAGCGGTTGATGTTTTTCGCGGATAATTACACGGATGCCGAGTTTGTTGGGTTTTGCGACTCAGACACGGTCTTCACGGGAGTGGTCCAGGAGCAAGACCTGTTTGATGAGCTGCGGCGGCCCCACATCATGGGGCTGTATGGCCGACCTGTCGACGACACCTGGCCTCTTGCCCCTAACGTTACCCAGTATGCGCTGGGCGTGCCTGAGCCTTTCCGCGCGATGAACCAGTTCCCCTTGATCATCCGCACGGCCCATCTGAGAGAGATCCGGGACTACATCACCCGGCATCTCGGGACAAGAGACTTTGACGACGCGTTCACGTTGATCCGCGACCTGGGCCGCCCGATGTATTCCCAGTTCAGCATCATGGCCGTCTATTTGTGGTACCACCGCCGTGATGATTACCACTGGCACATCCAGGAGTTTGAGCCTGGGTGGAACGGGACGGCGCCGATTGGTCAGGCACCCAATACGCCCGAGCACCTGGCCACGTTGCAGCCGTATATGCATGAGCCACTGCCGAGGATCGCGTCCCATTTCGAGCATGAGTGGATCCAGGTCAAACACACAAAGTCGGGGTGGATCGTGCAAAACGACGCTTTCCTTCGCCTCATGCAGCAGAGCGTGTGTGCTTCAGTGCCCTCCAGCGCTGCATCAGCATTGGGAGACAAGGGAGCACCCTCCTTTTGCCGAGGCCTTGACTTTCCTGCCGGGTTCAGGTGGCAGTGGATGTTCGAGGGGCGCGACTGGAGCTGGCACCCCTGCGCGCCATTGGCCGGCCAGCGCCGCCATGCGCGCATGGTGCCAAGGGCATGGCCGGCAGAATTGATTGAGAGGATACAGAAGTACGTCACAGAGACTAGGGCTAGGGGTTTGCGCGGACGGCGTGCATCTCTAGGCAAGCCCAGAGCAATGTCGGGGAATGTGGTGCATTGGGCACAGCCAGCTCGGCAAGTTGCTACAGCCGGGCCAGCCCTGCCCCACATGGCTGGCCATAGAAATATCGTGTCAATGTCCGCGGAGGGTGAGCATGGAAACCAAGCGGTTGCTCGAGTAGCCGACTCACCTCGTAGAAATGGGCAGCAGATCGAGATTCACGTTGATCCACGAGCTATGGCACGGGGAAATAATGTGATTAGACTCAATGGTTACAATAGGGCAATTATTGGCAGGTTTGCAAATAGGCAAAAAGTTAGCCAACCGCCTGGGATGCAGGGTAGAAGATTGAATTAATTAACTATACAACCACCGACATCTGTTTGGTGCTTTCCCTTGGGACAAGCTCTACCAACAGGTCGTGGACGCACAGCTGGATCATGTAGTATCTACGAGCATCTGAACCCTGTGATGCCCGATCTACTCAAATGCGGATTTTCCGAGATCGGCACTTTTTTTGTCCACACCGTCGTTACACATGATTTCATTCATCTGTGCCGTGGGCTGTTGTCTCACGCCGCACTCGAAAGTCACATTGAATTGAATTGAATTGAATTGAATTGAATTGAATTGAATTGAATTGAATTGAATTGAATTGAATTGAATTGAATTGAATTGAATTGAATTGAATTGAATTGAATTGAATTGAATTGAATTGAATTGAATTGAATTGAATTGAATTGAATTGAATTGAATTGAATTGAATTGAATTGAATTGAATTGAATTGAATTGAATTGAATTGAATTGAATTGAATTGAATTGAATTGAATTGAATTGAATTGAATTGAATTGAATTGAATTGAATTGAATTGAATTGAATTGAATTGAATTGAATTGAATTGAATTGAATTGAATTGAATTGAATTGAATTGAATTGAATTGAATTGAATTGAATTGAATTGAATTGAATTGTAACATAACTCCGTTGGGAGTATATGTAGCACATATCCCTGAGAATAGAGTTAGGATAGTTCGATCACGCGGCTTCCTCCACCCCATACATCATGGAATATGTGCTACATGACCTCCCCACGGAGGCATGTTAGAATTTAATTTAATTTAATTTAATCCCTGAGAAGGGGCATATGGCTTATAATACACTCTGGGCTACTTCCTGCAAGGGTAGGGTGTAAACTATACCTGCTCTGGGTGCACAAAGTGCACCTGCACACCACTATGGCTATCCTAGCACTTACCAAAAGGTGCTGGCATAGGGGAAGTACCAAATCCGAAAGGCTTGCATCACTCCCCGGAAAGGAGAACTTTTGCGGATGACTGTAGGTGTCAGCTGGCGATGCCCTAGGATCCGGAGACGTCCGTCCTATAGTCAGCAAAATTGGTGCGAGAGGTCCCCAGTTCGATTCCGGCATGGATTCATTTGCAGATCGCGTTTTTCCGCGTTTTCCGCGGACCGGCACTGAACGCAAATGGTTTTCACCTTTGCGGCGTGCCAAATCAGAATAGGGGAAAGTCACATGTTAAGTCCCGGCCAGTTAGGCTAGAAACACACGCCCTGATCAAGCATGCTGTTTCCGGCCCCACCGTCTAGGTCATCTAGTCGCTCTACACGTAAGCCAGCCATAATTTCGATCAATGCACAAGGCTACACATTTCCATCACCATTCATCGATCATCCTGAACGACTCGAACACGCGGACAAGATAACGGCAGGCTTGAGCTACCATGGTCCGGATTCTCCCGATTTCTGGCCTGCACTGGTTGTCTCCTTGATGTTCTACGATAGTTGTCATTGCACTGTGTGCAGCCTCTTGGACGTTTAGAAACATAGCATGGCTAACACAGTAATAGTTGTCGCACTTAGCATAGTGACTGATGAGCTATACCTCTTTGGCGGTGTTCCATTGCAGGTAATTACGGTGGTGGGAGCGCGATCGCAGCCATGGTGCTAGACACAGCCCCGTCCAGCTTAGGGCTAGAAACGCTCGCCCTGGTGAGGGCGCGTCCCGGTGCGAATTTTTTGGCGCCGAAAAGGTTCCCGGTACCTGTCCGTACGTGATAAAGTGGTGTACGGTGCGCGCACCCCATGCATGCTAGCGGCAGCGATTGTCTTGTTTTGTGGGCTTCAATCAGCTCTAACTAATTTTAATTGATTTCCCGTTGGGGGGTCAGTGACGGAGCATTCAGTAACCCCGATGGATGATGGATGGATTAAAGTAAAATTATAAATGAAATTATAACATGACTCCGTTGGGAGATCATGCATGTAAGTAAGTAAGTGAGTAAGTAAGTAAGTACTTGCGTGTCATGCGCAAAGGCATGCCACGGAGTATTGTACTATGCTAATCTCATTAGAAAAATAATTACACAAAAGCTTAAACAAATATTGTCTGCATCATCCCCCAACCGTTAAGCACTAGATGTAGCACGCCATTCCATTAATTAATTAATTAAACTCGTGCTCCCGTTGGGGAGTCACGGAGCACCGAAGTGCTTTTAATCCCTGTGTGTGCACTGCAGGAGAAAGGGCAGAGACCCCCAGTCTCCTTCATGCCAAAGGCATGCCACAGCTGCAATCGGGCGCGGCTAGCTAAAAGGACAGGCTAACGATCCGGCAAACTGTGGGTGCAATAAGACCCATGTGAGCATATCATAGCAAGGAGCGTGGGCAAGTAATCTGAGCATAGCCAGGGCGTAGCATGGCTGTACTAGGACTAGGCTAAGGCTATGGCTGGTTGTGTACCGTGCGTTGGCGGCACGTGACTAGGTGTGTTGGCACAGCTAGGCAACATTCTAGGCATGGCTGCCTTAGCGGCAGTGACGCCAATTGTTACAAGCTAGGGCTATTGCTATTCTAGCCCGCTGGGGGCGTCCACATCTTGTGGTTGATCATCAGGTCCCCGCCCCTCCAGTACACCTTGGGCTTCTGGGGGTCCTGCTTATGGCGGAGGTATTCCGGCCACAGGTCGCGTCGCTGCTGTTGCTGAGCGGGGGTGAGGTCGTCATCCAGCGTCCAGGTGAGGTCGTGCAACCGCTTGCGACGAGAGAGGAACCGCTGCTTATCCTCAGGGGAGGGGAAGGTGAGTAGGACTGGTGGGGGGGCCGCCTTGTCCCGTGAGTGGGGAAGGCGGTGGCACCCGCGCAGTTCTACCTCACCTACCAGGCCCATGAGGGTAAGAAGCTGGTTCTTGAGCTCGTCAGCAAGAGAGGTTGACGTCTCACCTGGCTTCTGGGGGAAACGACGTAGCACCACTCGGCACTCGCGGCGAGCGCGGTCGGTGACCTCCCGTTGCTGGGCCTGGCGGTGGTCCTCCAGCTCCTGGAGCTTTGTGGGGATGGCGTCGGTGGTGGAGGCGGTCGCTGACCGCAGCAGGTCCGCGTAGGAGAGCGGCGGGAGGTCGCCAGCATCCTGCCGGGGTGGCTGGGATGCAATGGTGGCCGTCTGCTCCGCTATCTTGGGGACCTGTGTGGCCAGGGCCTCGGTGTGGGCGGTGATGGCCTCAAGCTTCTTCAGGAGCACGCCACACTTGCCCTCCACCTGGTTAAGGCGAGAGACAAGTGCAGCATGCGTTTCCGAAGCCTGCGCCGTGGTGTGTAGCGCCGTGAACTGGGGTTGTAGCTTGTGGGCGACCTTGGTTTCCACGTTGGAGACCCGGGCCTCGACCTTGTTGAGCGTGGTGTTCAGCGATGTCAGCTGCTCGCGGCCAGCGGCCAGGTCACGTGCTCCTCCAGCACTGCGCGGATGTCATCCTTGCCGAGGGAGGAAGCCGATGGGGTTGCCGGCTGTGCGGGGGCTGGGGTGCGGAGCGTTCTGGTGATGTCGCCGAGGCGGATCTGGAATTGGCTGGTCAAGATAATCAGGCGTTGTTGTACTTCGTTCAAAGCATAGAGCCAGGACATGTCTTCATTGTAGTCGATAGCCGCCCCCTTCCTGGGCACGAAGAGCTTCCGCTCCTGTTTTCGATCGTGGCAGGGTTTCTTGGGCTCAGGCGAGGCGCTTGGCGAGGGTTTGGCGGGTAAGCCTGTCGGCTGAACAATGGCGAGGGCGAGAGGGTTGGGCTGGGCGCTGGGAAGCTGTGCCAGCTCCTTTTCCAGCCCTCGTTTTGCTTTGGTAGTCGTCATAGCTGGTCACGTGCGTAACTTTGTCTATACTGCGTGGCAGCCGTAACCGTTTATACTGGCAAGTGCGTCTTAGAAAGGCGCATCGAATGCAAGTGGTCTGACCGAATTTGGGGCTCAGACGCAAAAGATCTGAGCTCCGCCGTCAGCCATACCGCCGTCAGCCATTTTCGCCATTCCATGATGGGCGGGGGTGGGCGAAGCCGCGAGACCTAAGCTAACTCAAAAGATAATAACCTAACTAAGCTACGAAAAGCTACGAAAATATAGCTACTCTACTCAGCAAAGCGCCCCTTCCGCCTGGGGGGGGGGGGGGGGCGCTTGCCCACAGCTAGGGGCCGGCGTGTGCATGGGCCTGGACAATGAAGAGAGAGGGAGGAAATGTGGTGTTCAAACTGGGCTGGGACCACTAGGTCGGCCCTAGCAAGTCAGCAACTGATCTGTACAGTTCATGGCCCAGGTCTACCTGCCCTGCGGCGCTTGTCCTTCGGGCCAGGCCAGGTCATGCAGGATATGCTGCCCTGGCTGGCCAAGCCGCTGGGGGCCGGCCAGACGATGGGCGGTGTCTACGTTCCTGACTGGTTCGAGCAAGATGTCCTACAAATGCTATCCTGCGCTGCCTAATCCGATCATCCGAAATACGGGGCATACCCTTATATAGAAAGACTCTAGCGTCCTATGCGTGGAAAACCCTACATTCAGGACCTGTCGGAGCATCCTGTATACTGTGCCGTTCAGCCACTCGACCAGCTTGTCCGTGAGCGTCCATGCCTCGGCGCCGTATTTTAGCACCGTGAGGACGAGGACCTTGAAGACTGAGCACGCGCTTGCGGGACCCTCGCCATGCAAGGTCCTTCGAGTGCCAGACTCGATAGGCTGGGTGTTGAGCGAGCGGATCCTGGCCCTGGCAGGCCAGGCCGATGTGGGTTGTCGCGTCCTCGTGCCAATCCTTAGTAGCCGCTGTAGGACCACCATGGTTGGGTGGAACCTATAGACAGTCTTATGCATGGTGCAGCAGCCTCACTGTCCTCCCCCCCCCTCGCAATCCAATGCAAGACCGGTGCTGCATGGGTAGCGAGTAACAATGTGGCAGTATATATAGCTGCTTGAATCGCATGGGTGGTGAACCCAGGCTGCATGCAGCGATGCACACTGGGCAGAACCAGTTACCATCAGGGACCTGGGACAAAGGCGGATTGAGGCTCAGCCTCAATCCCGTGAAGATGCCAGCCACAATTGCAGTGGTCACACAGCAGCATGAGCTCAGGCTGGTCGACCTGGTGGCAAACCTGGCACTGGGCATCACGGACACGCCGAGCGGTATGTGGCTGGATGTGCCGCGCTAAGTGCGGCATGGTGCAGGGGGACAGGTTGGACACGTTGTCAGTGGTCGTACGTGCTGCCATCTGCACACTCAAGGACTGCCACCCCGGATGGCTTGATCTCCACCATGCGAAGAATGGTGGGGCCCGCGCCGTGACATCCAACGTGTGCTGGGGCTGGGTCCGTAAGAACACATATTGGCCGGGGCGGAACGTACGTCAGCCGTCGTGCCATATACTTGCCACCACGTCGCTGCGCATACCACAGCGTGTCACGGTGCTGCGTGATTAACAGGTTGTTCATCGCAATGGGCATTACTTTCTTGAACGTGGCGGCACGTGCCGCGGCCTCCCGCAACCAGTCGTGGGCGTTATCCCATTGAATCGGCTGGGGATGAGTCTCTTGCACTTCTGACGGCAACAACGGGGCCCGTCCGAAGAGCAGAAAATATTTAGGGCGAGAAATACGTTGGGCGAGAGATTCCTGGGGGCTCATGAGGTAGCCCATGGCGATCCATGGGAGCTCCCGGTCCCATGCAGTTGGCCACGCAGGGTGCTTGCAGATATCGAGCCCACTTGCGTAGCGCTTGCTTGATTATGATGGTCTGGACCAAGCGCTCTGCCAGGCCATTGGCCTGAGGATGTTCCCGGGAGGTGCGCCGATGGTCGATCGAACAGGTGTCCAGTGCAGCTCCTGGAATTCCCCGCGAAACTCTCCACCCTGGTCCGACACCACCTCGATCTGCATGCGCGGGGGCGCCATACGGTGAATGACGTCTAGTGGCCGTGGTAGGGGCCTGCTTAATTCTCAGGAATTAGGGGAATCAACTCCAGCCATGTGCTGAACGATTTGACACAGACCATTACGTAGCGGTTGCCTGGCAGCAGTGCTGAGCTCGAAGGGCCCGCACAGGTCAACATGCCAGCCGTAGAACAACCCCCGGATGGGTAAGCTCATCAGCTCCTTGTCGTGATGATCCAGGTTGAACCGCGCTTTCACGCGAGCACACTCAGCGCAGGCTGCGCAGCTAGCCACCTGCTGGGCGATAGCTTGCTTCATGCCCGCCCACCAATACATCCCGCGCACCATGGCACTTGTACGGTTTGCACCCATATGCATGTTGTGCCTGAACCGCTCATGGTAATGTGCCATGATGGCAGCACGCTTATCTGGGGGTGGCACCACCAGCTTGTGGCGCCCCACCATGCAGCTTGTACACTTGGGCGCCCTCCCGGGTGTAGTTCACGGCCCGACGCTGGACGCGCGCCTGCTCGGCTTGCCACTGAGCCGGAGCAGGCGTACGTCCAATCGGTCGGTGCAGGCGATAAAGGTAGCCCCTGCACATGCTCGAGGACCCGCCCCGATCGAGCCACACATCCCCATGCAGCGCAGCACTCCATCGCGATGGGATGACTAGCGGCAGCATGTAGCACGGTCCACACAGCTGGCGTACATGCTCGCCGAATCAATGGGCTGCCTTAGAAGCGTGACCTCCGCCACGCCCGCCAAGAGCCACCACGCCCTGTGATGGTGTGAATTCCGCGGGCCGCACGGGGTGCGCGTAGCTGGCGAAGTCCGCCTCGACATCACTGCAGGTCAGCCATTCCGAATCGGTGTCGCATGCATGGCCCTGTAGCGTGGACGAACATGATCTGTCAACGAAACACTGCGTGCGGAACCAAATTAGACCGGAACACTGCGTGCGCTACGTCGCGTTGGCGCCCATCGCACGGCGCGACGCAAGCCAGCATCATTGGTTTCTCCGTAAGTCGTAACAGAGCATTTATGTCACCTGTCCCGCCTTAATCGACCGCCCCCCCCCCGTCGCCTCGCGGCCCCGCATATGTAACCCATGGACCGTGCGGAACGGAACGGTGCGCGCGACAGCGTGTCCACAATTCGTCGACGGTGTCAGGGAGCGTGCTCCCCGGCATTTTGAGTTGAGCCAGGTGGCTCATATGCAATGGATGCCACTATAATACAGATTAGTACAGCGTTGAAAGAATTAGTATTGGCATCCGCATAACAGTACAGTAGTAGAAGCCAGTCAGCTGCTAAGGATCGGAATATGTCCTTGGTAGTTGTGCTGCTTCTGGTGCGACGTCAGAATAACCTACGCCGTACAATCGTATCTAGCGCAAAGTCTTTGTATGCGCCAAGTATCTGCAGTACCAAATAGTTGGTTGCTGCAAGTGTTTCTAGAAGGATCTATTCCACGTAAGTCATTGACGTGGATTCGTTGACGCAATCAATTGCGCGTTGACGAGAGTGAAAGCGAACGCAATATATTCAATTGCTGTGCGTAAAGTCATTAACGAAGTTGAATACGAAAGCAAAGAACATATGTGTGTGTGTTTTCAATTACAAAGCATCAAAACTTGTTCCAGCATAACTTGTATTGAGATTTGTGTTTACACCATCGACATAACATCGCCTACTTTTCAATTTTTTCAATGGAGTCTGATCGTCGCTCTTCTAGCCCTGCTGACAGTGGTGACGAAAAGCGTAGACACCACCGGCCTTCGGACAGTGATGAGGAAGGGCCAGAAAAAAAGCGGGCGGAAAAGATATCAAATCTCAAGGCGATGCACGACTTGCGAGGCAACATACCAGCTCCTATTTCTAGACGCCCCTCGCTGAACGAGCGGCAGGCTTTTGTACATAAGATGGTGGCCCTGGTGGAGCTGATGGAGGAGTTGAAGATAGAGAAGCCGCTGGAATTTCTTCGGTCCACGCGTTTGTACGACTCGTCAGCAAACCTGAGGTTTTTCAAGCTGCTCGAGAGGGGAGCAAACAACAAGGCGCCCCTCGATTGGTTTCTGAAGGAGGTAATTCGTCTTTTCCAGCCGAAGCAGGAGGATTTACTGATGGAGCACCTCGGTAATTTCGTCGGCTGGATGTGCCCTCCGGGGTGTGATCGCTTGGAGAACTTCCGGGAGTACTGCGATATGCTGGACGAGAGTATAATTCCGTGGGATCCGGCAGTCCAGCTTATTCAATGGGTCCGGGCGGCGGATTTTAGCCCGGAGGAGCGGACGTGCGTCATGTCCCAGTTGAGCGGTTGCTTGGCTGACCTGGTCGAGGGTCGTCGTCGCTTGGAGACGCTGTTGAGCGGATCGAAGCTGGCCGATCTGACTGCCAGAACTGCAAAGGTAAGCAAGGTGAGTGAGTCCCCTGCTAACATGCAGTCTTTGGCAGCCGAGGTCAACCGTATGCACACGTTGCTGGGTCGCTTGTCCGTTCCTGCTCAAGGGTCGCAGCTGGCTGTGTGCACTTTTTGCGGCAAGTCTGGCCACGCAGCAGCTGTGTGCAGGTCAAGACAGAAGCAAGCTGGCTGCAACTACTGTGGAAAGCCCGGTCATATGGAGGACGTGTGCAGATTCAAGAAGAGGATCATTCATCCAGTTTCCAACAACCCGGCGGGTCGCCCACCTGCTCCTCAAGGGCGGGCCTGCTGGAAGTGTGGTCGTCTTGGGCATCTCTCCAAGAAGTGCCCCAGCCACAAGAATCCCAGCCCCAAGGATGAGCAGAAAAATTAGATGCCCTGTCAAGTCCTGATGTGACTGTGCCTTGCACCGGGCTTGCACAGGAAGATGTTACAAATGCGGACGAGGTCCAAGGGGGCCCCATGGGGACGGGACCCCATATGTATCACAGCCTGAACTGATCTCAGACAAGCAATGTTCTTGGGCACATGGGAACCCTTATGCTGTACTCTGTCACGATGATGATGACTCAACCAAGGGAATACTGGCTGAGGTGAATGAACCAGCTGGTGCTGCAACAGCTGATGATCAATACTGCTTGCCTGAATGCAATAATAACAAAATAAATAATTTTCCAGTCCTGGCTGATTGTCAGGCTGAAGGGATTGACATTTCCCACACTGAGTTGGCCAAGAAATTGCATGTTATTTGTGGCCATGGGTCTAATGCCTTGCCCCTGTGTGCTAAGTTGAGAAGCAAGGGGTTGGTAAGTGCATTGAGGCAAGTTATGGCCAAGTGTGGATGTACTCAGCTGGCCAATAGACCACCTCGTTATCACACGAAAACCCCACCTGTGGAGAGAGGACATATACAAGTGGATATCCTCTTCTTCTCAGGATGGAAGCACTTGCCGTATATCATGGCAGTGGATGAGTGGTCTAGATATAAGGCCTTAGAGCCTATGGTCTCCATGCATAAAGAACACTTATATGTGGCTATGCAGTTAGTGCTAGCACATTTTCCTGTGATTACCCACGTGCAAACTGACCTTCAATTCAGGCCCCTTCAGCAGGTGGCCGGATCTTCTGGATTGGAGTTCCTTGTGTTCGTGGGCCGAGAGGATCATGAGGCTCAAGGGAAGATCAATAAAATGGCCAGTGAAGTCAAGAAGTTACAGGCATCCGGTGACTACCCGGGGTTGCTCAAAACTAATTACCTGGATAGGACGGCTGCTTGTAGGGCCCTTGAATCAACTTTAAATGAGGGCAGAGTGTTGAGGATCCCATTTACTGATCTATGGGTGACTCCTAAAGTTAACGTAAAGGATTTACGTTAGATGGATAGAGATTGTTACGCTCTTTCCAACGGCACCTTGAACGCCTCATTTGGTTAAGGAACGTAAAAGTTATGACGTTTCCTAGGCTGTGCCGACAGTACCCGGCGCGCCACTGTGGGCGCGTACGGACACAGGATGTACAAGTGTCACTTTGATAGTCCGCAGGACGTTGACAGGACTTGTACAGGACTTGATGGTCAATTGATAGGTAGGCGCACTGTAGCGCGCCAGGACCTATGAGACAATTGATGCTGACTAGTGTACGGATAGGTCCACAGGACTAGCCGTATGGACAATTGATAGATCTGCGCGCCAAAGGCGTGCCAGAGTCTGTGTAATCAATTGATTGACAGTTCAGCTGTGACAGTGCAGCTGAATACTTGGACGCGTCCCTAGCAAGCTATATGTGTGACTTGGTCGCACCGGGACGCTAGCTCTTGCGTGCACGCTCTCTTGGCATAACGACCCTGTCGTCTGTGCTACGTGCAGTCTCGGACTTGACGTGACTTACGTCTGTGTTTGCTCATTATAATAAAGGCAACTTTCCTGCAAGAGCCATGGATTCCCTCGGTGGTAAACTCTCATTCAACTCGTATTACAATCTTCGTACCAAGAAAAATGCCGGACTCGATGGAGTTCCGCATTCCGAGGGATTCTGAAATTTTGGGCAGTCCAGCGGACATCGCCGAATCTCCGGCTGGTCCTTCGACGACTCCTGTTCGTGAAGATCGTCCGGTTCTTAATCCGGCGTGGCAGCGTGTTGTTGACCAGGCGGTAGCGTCCAGTGCGGAGCTACGCGCTCAGCAGCAGGCACTGCTGCAAAACCTACGACTGCCGCCCCCGCCTCCGCAACCTTCGATTGTTTCGGGGTTTCGCGATTACCTTGATTCCATTCGAGCTTTGCTCGCGGACTTCGAGGTCCATACCCGGGCGGGGTTGCAAGCGCCCAGCGCGGTTGCCGAGGTCTCTGAGGAGATCGACAACGCGGTTTCATCGCTTACAGGTTACCAGCGCAATCTCGCTAACTGGCTGTCGGTTCGTTCGGGCGTCATTCCGACGATTACGACCAACCTGTTTCAAGACCTTGCGATTCTGCAGTTGCTGTCGCGAGGCTTCCGGACGCGTGAGCGGCAATTGCTGCTCAATCTTGTCGCGTTCTTGTCTGCATTGCGAGAGTGGGCGCCGGACGGGTGGGATTTTCTAACGATTCTTACCAACCCGCTCCGCATCGTCACCCGCCGCCGTCGTCGCCGCATTGATCCGGTGACGGGACGTCGGTTGGACCCCATCGTCATCGAAACTCCGGTGACGATTGAGGTTGGGCAAGGCCAGGAGGCGCCTGCGCCTGTCGCCAACGATCCAATTTACGACTACGACTACTGCGATTTTCGTGGTCTCGACTGAATTCGGCATGGTGGCGCGGTCGGCACCGGGGCAGGCGGCTTTTTGACAGATTGTACATATCTACCTGTCTTTTGTTTTCCAGCTGCTTAGCTCAGGGCCATACACAGCTAGTGTAGTTTACCATGGCTGAGGGACGCCGTAGCAAGGGCCTAGCCAGTGGGAATAATAATGGGGGTGCTGGTAGCGGGACCGCTCACGTAGATGACGTGGGGGTCACCGGAGAAATCACTAATATCCCTTTGAATAATAAACTACACATGCTGTTTCTGGATATGATCTCACCACCAGGGTCTGCTTATTGTTAATCAGCTGCAACCTGTCACTTCAGACTCAAAGCCAAAGCAGGCAGAGGAGTTTGTGGAAGGACTAGAGGGGTTTCCAAGTTTGTACGGTGGTACAAACTATTATCAGATCTGGATAGGCAGCCAGACTTTTGGCAAGTGCACAGATCAGATTAAAGACCTCACTAGAGAGTGCAAGAAGGCCAACAAGGCCTGGGCAGTCTACGTGGCAGAGCTGAGGGAGCTGCTAGAGGATCAGAGGAAGAAAGTGGGGATCCATTGGCAGGATAAATACCAAGGGTGGGAGGTAAGGGAGACCTATCCAGAACTTCCTTAACTATTGTAAATGGTTGAGGAGGGCAGGGCTCACGGCTTCAATGTCGCTGACAGCATAGCCCTGACAAACTGGCTCAAGGTTTCTGGGCTGGACAAGGCAACACGTGGCTCTTTAAAGGTCATGTGTGCCCCACACTCTACCCTCAAGGCCTACAAGGTCATAATCAAACAAGCACTCGAGGCAGAGGAGCTGTTTGAGGGTGGAATGCCAGCTGTGAAGGCTACCCACGCAGGTGGGCGTGCCCAGGGGGGCTCCAAGACGTCTGAGGCTGACAGAAGCCAAGGAGGACGTGGGGGCAACCACAACAAGCGGAAGGCCAACCATTCACCCGACCCTGACGGGCAATCACATGCCAAGTCGGTGTTCAGGAGGGTGGGTGGTAAGCCCAGGCAGGGTAACGCGCCTGACAACGGGGGAGGAGGCCAGGGCAAGTCAAAGATCCAGTGCTACCTGTGCAAGGGGTGGGGGCACATCAAGAAGGAGTGTCCCAGCTTCAAGAAGACCCAGGGCCAGGGCAGCAACAAGAAAAACAACAACAAGAACAACAACAAGTCCCAGGCAGGCCAGCCTTCAAAGGGCAGTCAGCAAGAAGACAACAAGGAGCAGTGACTGTCTGAGGCAACCCCTACACACCTTAATTCACCCAAGGGGGAGGCCAGGTGCTCCAATGCAGATTTTATATCTGGGCAACAAGAGGGTGATCTCCAGGTTCATGGTGGCCCCAGGTCACCTGGAGAGGTACAGGTTCCTATGAAGACGTCCTTGACAGCTGGTGCAGCTGTAAGAATGTCTGACCCCATGCATCCTTGTGCTGGGCACGAGGGTGGACCTCTCATTTTGAGAGAAACCAATGTACAACCACAGAGGGGTGTGAAGGCCTCTGGTGGTATGCATGTGGTCCCTGCTGGCGGTCCAGGTGTTGGGCATGAGCAGGGTGACTCAGACTCTGAGTCAGAACAGGATGGAAGACAGCATGGTGATGCTGGACAACCTGACAGCACAGTCCTGACTGTGCCAGGGACTGCTTCCTCTGTGTACCAGGAGTTGGGTGCCCGAATCCACAACATGTTTGGGCATGCCACTTCTCTGTCAAACAACTTTGCCTTCCGTATGGGCAGGGCACCCCTTCTTAAGGCGTGTCAGCAAGCTGCCTCACGGTGTAAGTGCCAGTTGTCCTCCAACAAGCCCAGGAAATCACATGCCAAAGCTATACCTCAGAGCATTGGTGATCTGCAGTGTGATATCCAACACATCAGGGGCATGCAACTGTTGGTGTGCGTGGACAGGTACACAAAATACAAGGTGCTGGAGCATTTACCTTCTATGAAGAACAGGTACTTGCTGGCTGCCCTGCAGAATGTAAGAGCCAAGTTTCCTACCACAAGGATCCAGGTGGACATGCAGTTTCAGCATCTCAAGGGTGATCCCACCCTTCCTGAGTTGCTGGTTACACCTAGGGAGGCTCATGGGCAGCAGGGTGCTATAGAGAGGGCAATCCAGGAGGTCAAGAAATTGATTATCTCTGAAGACTGGGTACCCTTATCTGCACCTGCACTTGTCAGGAGTGCATGGCTGAGGAACGTGGAGCAGCAGCTGAACAGCAGGGTTAACTTCTACTATGATGGAGTTGCTGTCAGCCCAATGGGTCTATATCATGGCCTGTGCCCACCACATGTGCTGGAGGGCTGGAAACATGCTGCACATGTCACCTTTGCCAAGCTGAGGGAGAAGGACCGGGGTTGGAAGATGCTGGAGCCACAAGTGGGTCAGAAGGTCCTAGCTTGGAAGGAACCTAGCCTTTATGGCAAACGTGGTAGCTGGAGTCCTGGGGTGGTTACCCAGGTTGATGAAGCTAGCCACGCATGCTTGGTCAGCATGGAGGACGAACCAAAGCATGTGCACCGGCTGAGTTGGTCATATGTCAAGCCTAACCTGATGAATGAGGGCAGTCAGGCACAAGGCTCACAGGACCTGCAGGATTTTCAGGTCCCAAGTGACATCACTGATGCAACGACCACATCTGTTGCAGGGGAATCTGTCAGCCCTGGCCAGGTTGCAGAGGTACCTGTTGAACAGGCTGCAAGGTCAACAGCTGGGGAGTCAACTGTCAAGCCCAAGGCTCTAACCAAGCCCAGGGGGACAAGTTTGGCTGGATTAATTGGGGCTCTGCAAAGGGCCAAGAAGCAGCCCAAGGTAGCCAAGCTCAGGTGGCATGGCAATCTGGGGCTGGACACTGCCTTAGAGGTAGACACTAATTCTCAGGTTTCCATCATTGGGACCAGAGCTGCAGCAGGGTACAGCATGACTGAACCCAGCTATCAGTTTGTGTCTGACTTCAGTGGCGGGGTACACGTGAAGGTACTGGGTGAGGTATCCATTCCTATCCTTGGACAGGACACTGCTTTTTGTGTCTTGGAGGGCTATCAGGGACCTGCTCTTCTGGGGCAGAATTTCCTATGCCAGGATGGGGTAGTGATCACGTCCTCTCTCCTGACTAAGGAAGGGGCTGGTCAGGTCCCACTGATTAATTTCAGGACCACTCACCTATCACGTGCAGTAACCAGGACGGTTAAGCGTGTGCAAGTGTGCCAGGGGCAGGAGCCCTTGGTTGATGACCTCATATTGCCAGCTGCTAGTCATCCAAGCAGTTTGGGCATTGGTCCTCACTCACTTGCTGGACACAGCCCTATAAACTACCAAGGCCTGGTGAAGCTCATGTCCTCTCCCATTATGTGTCCCCAGGTCACACTGGGTCTGATTAAATCTGGGGAGGACTGGATCTCCAAGAAATGCGTGGAACCTGTCAATGACCTGCCTCCTGCACGACGTCTACTCAAGCTCAAGTTTGTCATCAAGATGAAGGAGGTGGACGGGGTCAAGGTACCACACGTCAGGCCAGTACTGAATGAGTTCAAGGGTACTGGTGAGTGCACCGCTGAGGAGTTGTATACCCCTGGCATGCTGCATGACACTTGGAGGCTGCTGCTGTGTGTATTTCTAGGCCTTCTCAACAAGGGCTTGGACTATGGCTCAGTGGTGGTAGACTTCAAGAGGGCATTTCTGGAGGGGGATGCAGATGTGGCACAGGAAAAGTGGGAGGGCAAGACGCCTTTCTATGTCAGGGTGCCTGCTGTATGGAAAAGGGACATTCACACTGAGTTCCTTAAAATCCTCAAGGGCCTGGAGGGCCTGAGGTCAAGTCCAATAATCTGGAGGGAGACTCTCAACCGTTTCCTGAAGGAGCATTGCAACTTGAAGGTTTCTCCTGTAGACCCCTGTCTGTTTCTGGGGCAATGGGAAGGCCTACCAGTGTATGCTTCGCTGCACGGGGATGACCTACATCTGATAGCTCCCACGTCGTGGCTTAAGGAGCTGATCTCCATCATTAAGTCCAAGTTTCCTCTGGGTAGGGAGCAATGGCAGGTGGAGAATGAGCCTCTCCTGTTTGTGGGCATGGAGGCCACACTGGTGAAGAAGGGGGGGAGTGGCGTATGCTGCTGGTGGGGGGCAACGATTATCAAGAGACCCTCATTAGCAAGCTTCCTCCAGTCATCACACAGGCACTGTGTCCCATGGTGAGGGGCATGGTTGCTTGGGTGGCAGGCATTTCCAGGCCAGACCTTATGGTCATAGCCAGGTTGCCTGATGACATGCTGACAGAGCTAGGGTCTGCCAAGGTGGCTGATCAGGTCAGGGCTTCGTCTGGCATTCTGTTGTCTGCAGTGGATTTATCACAACCCATTTGCATGGAGCTGTATGTGGATAGCTCAATGGACAGCAGGCAGGTCTCCAAGGTCAGGGGCAGGGCTGCAGGGCTCTTTGTGCTCAGACAGGAAGGCCTGGGGAGTTTGGTGAGCTGGTTCAGTCGCCTGCACAAACGGGTGGCTGTCAGTAGTGATGTGGCAGAATGCAGGGCTATTTGTGAAGGCATTCACACAAGCCTTTATCTGAAGGAGTTGCTTCATCAGATGACTTCTAACACTCCTTGGCCACTTCAGGTTACCACTCTTCTAAAAACAGACTCCATGGGGATGGTGCAGTTTGTGCACAGGCAGATGGCCAGAAGTAGGGACTTGGATTATCTCCTTCTTAAGGAATTGTCCTCCTTGGCCAATATTGAGCATATCCCTGGGGTTGACAATCCTGCTGATGCTTTGACCAAGCTAGTGCAGAAGGCAGCAGTGCAATACAAGGTTCTTCAGTCTCTGATGGACCCATCTCAGCAAGCTGTCTAAGCTGGTGCCTGGTTATAGGGCATTGGAGAGCAGATTGTGTGGTAGTGTCAGCATTGTGACTGGCATAATACCTGTATTTTAGTCTGTACTAAGGCTCATGGACCATGGTACACTCACTCTGATTTTAATCAGGATACAGCCAGGTTTTGGCTGGGGTTCATGCTGTTGACTACACAAGGTTGACAGGTCCATTACAGACCATGTATTCTATTTAAAAAGAAATGTATATTTGTACATACCTCTCACAATGGTCTGGGAACCTTTATTCTGGGGTTTATAGGGCGGGGTTCGATTCCCTGGTATTATGTTTCTACAAGCTGGCCTGCTCAGGTGTTTTACCTGTTCAGACTTCCCTAGTTCCCCAGGGCAGGATTTAATTGTTGCCTATGTGTTTCATTTTGTCATTTGTTTGCTGTGGCAATTTATCATCTGACAAGTAGACGGGCGCCATAAGACGGGCGCCAATACTAACCTGTTGAGAGTATGACGGGGAAACTATTGTAATACGTCTTACTTTGTCAAGTGGTATTTCAATTGTCATGGATTTATTGTGCTTATATTAGATATGTACTGGGTTTTATGGGATTAGTATCTGGGATTAATGTAACTCACCGCCAGAAGGTCATTGTACTGGAGGCTCTACCGAGGTGATGGGATTAATTCCTGGAGAAGACCTCATAGAATTAACCTGTATGTATTTAATTTTGTGTGTTTCTAATATCTGGTGGTACTCTGTAATGCCACTTCCATAGGTTTTTATCCATTTCTCATGAAATGGTTTTCCCTGTGGCAGATCTGTTTCTTTTCCAGTTCCTTAAAAGAAAGGGCTGGGGGAATGGCATTGGCCATTAAAGACATCTGTTCAAGCTTCAAGCTGGAGTGAAGGACATTTCAAGCTACTTCAAGGGTCCCTGGCAGGGGATGTGATCCCTAAAGAAAAGAAGGGATTGGAGTTAACGTAAAGGATTTACGTTAGATGGATAGAGATTGTTACGCTCTTTCCAACGGCACCTTGAACGCCTCATTTGGTTAAGGAACGTAAAAGTTATGACGTTTCCTAGGCTGTGCCGACAGTACCCGGCGCGCCACTGTGGGCGCGTACGGACACAGGATGTACAAGTGTCACTTTGATAGTCCGCAGGACGTTGACAGGACTTGTACAGGACTTGATGGTCAATTGATAGGTAGGCGCACTGTAGCGCGCCAGGACCTATGAGACAATTGATGCTGACTAGTGTACGGATAGGTCCACAGGACTAGCCGTATGGACAATTGATAGATCTGCGCGCCAAAGGCGTGCCAGAGTCTGTGTAATCAATTGATTGACAGTTCAGCTGTGACAGTGCAGCTGAATACTTGGACGCGTCCCTAGCAAGCTATATGTGTGACTTGGTCGCACCGGGACGCTAGCTCTTGCGTGCACGCTCTCTTGGCATAACGACCCTGTCGTCTGTGCTACGTGCAGTCTCGGACTTGACGTGACTTACGTCTGTGTTTGCTCATTATAATAAAGGCAACTTTCCTGCAAGAGCCATGGATTCCCTCGGTGGTAAACTCTCATTCAACTCCTAAGGGCCTGAATTATTCTTTGTACCCTGAATCCACGATGAAAGCCTGGAATCAATATTTAAATGATGAGCATCTCAGGCTGAAGAGAAAAGATAGATATCGGGGTTCCATGAATTTTAACCAAGGTCAGGCTGTATGGGTCTATAAGGAGGGACCTCCTCTCAAGAGGGGGAAATGGGAAGGCCCTGCTGTTATTAAGGACCTCCAGGTAGACCAGAAAACTGCTGATGTGGAACGTGATGGAAGGGTCTACCACGTATCTTGGCACAGGATCAAACCAGTCTTGCCCGATGTAGATGTGTTGGGCCCAAATAATAAGAACAATCCGGGCAATGAAGAACTGGTCGTCCCATCAGTACGTCAAGAGGTAAACCAAGCGAAGCCAAGCCAAACCCAACTCGGCGGTCTGCTACCCACATGGCAAGAGGCAATGCAGGGGGGACCATCTGAATCTGATCTGACCGGTGTACAACGGGATGACGAACAGATGAGGGTTGCTTTGTCCTGCCCTATGACTGCATCTCATGGAGGGAGTTTTGTAGAGCCGGGGTGTGGCATTGCACTCCCTGCGGGGGCCACAATAGGTGAAGAGGCAAAGCTAAGTGAGGCTGTATCTCTTAAGAGGAAGGTTATGGATTTAACCCCTGGTGAGCCACAGTTGGCTAAGAATTCAGCCAAGTGTGAATGCCCGATTGCAACTCCTCCTTATTGCAATCAGGAAGGAGCCATCAATGGTTCTGCCCCAGAACATGGCCCATTGGGTGGACTGCAGCCATCCAAGAGGCAGAAATTCTCTCTGTCTAATGTTGTTAAGTATTTGCAGCGCCCTAAGGTGGCATTGTTAAATGTCCCTAAGGAAGATATCCTTCTTATCAACGGGTTCGCAGTGGACAGCCAGGCAGAGGTATCCATTATCAGTCCCGAAGATATAGAGGGTTATACTATCCTTCCCAGTAAATGGAAACGTATACAAGATTTTAATGGGAAAGTTGCCTACCCCGTGATAGGTGAAATCCATGTCCCTCTACTTGGTACCTTAACTCCTATTTGCGTAATAGAGGGATATGATGGACCAATCATTATTGGTCAGCCGTTTCTCCTGCAAAAGGGTGTCAGTTTGTATGAAGGGAAGGAGCTCCGTCGGGAGGGATGTAACCCAATTCCCCTCAATAACTTTACCTGCCAATTGCCATTGGCGCGTGTGGCGGATGCTATGTGGAGCTCAACCCCTAAGGTGGCATCAATAGCAGGAAGTAAGTGGGCTAAGGTTCCCCCTGCCAAGGAGCTTATTACTCCTACTGCTTTGGACCCGTCTTCGCTTGGCTTGAGTTTCCATAGTTTGGCAAACAAAAGTCAAGTGAAGTGGCCGCAACTCTGTGAGGAGTGCTCTACTTATGAAGGATTGGAAGGGTGGAGATCAGCCATGAATAAAAGCTTGGACGAATGGTTCGAGCTTAACTGCTTTGAGCCCACTAATGAAATGCCTCCAGATGCACAAATGCTTCGCCTCAAACTCACCTTGAAGAAGAAACAGGTGAAAGATGAAAAGCCGATCCCTCATGTGAGACCAGTCTTGAACCAATTTCATGGAACGAGTGACATGACCAAGGAAGAGTTGTATACCCCAGGTCTGTCGCACATAGCATTTAGGCTGGTACTCTGTATTTTACTGGGTGCCTTGAACAAGGGCCTAGCATACCTGGCTGCAGTAATGGACTTTACCAGAGCGTTTCTGCACAGCAGTCAGAAGGTGGCTGAGAATCTCTGGAAAGGCCACAGACCCCTCTTCGTAAGGACGCCAAAGTTCTGGCTCCCCGAAGTTCATGCCAAGTATATGAAGATCCTAAAAGGGGTAGAAGGTCTGACCAGTAGTCCAGCTATCTGGAGGAAGACATTGGAGCCATTCCTGACAGGATTGGGCTTCACTGTGAGTACATTATGTCCTAGCCTGTTCGTAAGAAAGGCTAAAGGAAATCCTGCAGTGCTAATGCTACATGGGGATGATACCTTCCATATGGGAGAGGCAGACTGGGTTCACAATATTCATGCCCAAGCTAACGCAACCTTCCCCGTTGGAAAAAGAATAGATCTAACATTTCGGCAATCTGTACCCTACTGTGGCATGGATCTAACCCTGTTCAAGAACGAGACAGGATGGCATCTTAAGATGCAACTTTCTAAGGCTTATAAGGATAACCTTCTTAACAGCCTTAAAGAGTTGGGACGCCTTACGCCCAATGATTGCCCCAAGTTACGGGGAAAGCTGGGCTGGATGGCAGTTACCATAAGTCCTGACTTGGCGGTCATTGCTCGAATGCCTGATGACATTTTAATAAAGATGGGGGTTAAGAATCTGATAAAATACATTGAGAACTCACCTCCACTTGTATTATCAGGCATTGACTGGGAAAAACCCATTCAAATTATCACATACTCTGATAGCAGCCAAGAATCTCGCAAGATTGACAAACTCAGGGCGAGGGCTGCTGGGGTCGTGACCGTCGCTAATGCTGCAGGTGTTCCCTCTGTGGTGGCCTGGTATAGCTATCTGCAGAGAAGAGTCTTTGAGGGCATTGATACTGCAGAATGCAGGGCCTATGCTGAGGCTGTTCGCACATCAATGTATGTTCGCGAACTCCTTCATTGGATTCTTCAAGCCACAACTGCTCTGCAGTCTTCTATCACTGTCCTATGTGATAACTTGCATGTGGTCAGCTTCATGAACAAGGACAGTGCTGCCAGCCCTGACTTAGACTACATCGTAGCCAAGGAACTGAGCCAAGGCGTCAAAAACCAGCACATCGAGGGTCGACTCAATGTTGCTGATGCCCTGAGCAAAACCTTTACCAAGGCTGTGGCAGCCTATGGTCTGCTTAGGGAGCTCATGAGTGGGCGTGGTCCCCTTAACATGGGCTAAGTCACGACCAGCCGTGGGCCTTGCCTAATGCCCCTGCGGATAGGTTTTTATCCCTTGAGGTTTTCCCTATCAACGGTTTGGCCGTCTCCTCCTGGACTAAGGTTTTGCATTCCAGAAGCGTGCCGAAGTCCAGTTCAGGAAAGCAGCTTCACTAGATGTGAAAATAAGCCCGTCAATTGATGCGGCCGATAGGGGTTTAAACACCTCTCAATACATCACATTTGCCGGTCTTATTTCACACTTGAAAAGTGGGCTGGAGTTGAGCCAGGTGGCTCATATGCAATGGATGCCACTATAATACAGATTAGTACAGCGTTGAAAGAATTAGTATTGGCATCCGCATAACAGTACAGTAGTAGAAGCCAGTCAGCTGCTAAGGATCGGAATATGTCCTTGGTAGTTGTGCTGCTTCTGGTGCGACGTCAGAATAACCTACGCCGTACAATCGTATCTAGCGCAAAGTCTTTGTATGCGCCAAGTATCTGCAGTACCAAATAGTTGGTTGCTGCAAGTGTTTCTAGAAGGATCTATTCCACGTAAGTCATTGACGTGGATTCGTTGACGCAATCAATTGCGCGTTGACGAGAGTGAAAGCGAACGCAATATATTCAATTGCTGTGCGTAAAGTCATTAACGAAGTTGAATACGAAAGCAAAGAACATATGTGTGTGTGTTTTCAATTACAAAGCATCAAAACTTGTTCCAGCATAACTTTTTGCAGCGCGCGATCACGGAGCGTACCTCAGTCCCGTACCTAGCAGCCGCGGGAGCGGCGGCCGATTGGTAGCACCAATCACCATCGCCTAAGTTTTGACGCTAATTTCCACTAACCCGTACGACCGTGGCAGCCTCCAAGCCCAGACAGTCCAGCCAGGTCTGAATGTGCTCGAGGCGCTCGATGAGGGTGAATTATCAAGGAGACAACGTCCAGCTGATCATCCGCATATAGATCATCATGTCGGACATACCGTGAACACACAGGGTGGTTTTACCGGATTAGGATACATTTTTTTGTCTAGGATACGTTTGATGCACTGTGCAGTTTTCAGATGTGTTTGAGGGGGTTGATTGCGCCTAACATGCATTTTATTGAAGCAATGAGTTTCCCAAGATATACAACACTTAACTAAGACAATTGACCCATTAACGCAATGAGACAACATCAATAAGACAACATATGCCAATTGAAGGCTGCCCGCAACTTTATTCCAAGCTCATTATTATATGATTCCAAGACCATAATTCTTCCAAGATCGTACATCTTCAAGATGTAGCACTACAGACACCCACGCGGCTTCCGCGGTCATCACGCTCCTCCTCCAAGACAACTCAACCTTACAGGACGTTGGGCCATCATACGTCCGGAATAATTGTCTCACTTATTACATAACCAAACTTTTTGAGGGATCGCCATGGTTGCATGGTTTCAACACATGCGCCCTGCACTCATGTGCATCAAAGGTGTTGCGTCTAGTGCCAACTCAGTGTCAAAGAACTGATTCAATCATATTTCCCGTGTGGCCATGAAGGCCCACATGAGTTAAACATGGCCGAGAGTGATTGCATCATCCTTCTTGGCGACATCGGTCTTGACGACGTCGATGGGGAAGACGGCAGCACCTGCATGTGAACAAAAGAATCCATGAATTGTGGCATCCAAAGGCAACAACATATTAGCATCCCATTGAACACGCAGCCACGCTGACCCGGCCATCCAGCCGCCCACGCAGCCACAGAGCCAGCCAGCCACGCAGTGACGCACCCACCCAGCCACACATTCACGCATCCACGCACCCGGCACCCCCCCCAGCCAGCCAGCCACGCAGCCACGCAGCCACGCAGCAGCGCAGCCACGCAGCCACGCAGCCACACAGCCACGCACCCTCCTTTCCAGCCAAGCAGCCACGCAGTCACACAGTCAACCCCCCCCATCCCCACCCACCCCACCCACCCCACCCACCCCCCCACCCCACCCCCCCACCCCACGCACCCACCCCACCCACCCACCCCACCCACCCACCCCACCCACCCACCCCACCCACTCAACACTACACGAATGACTCACAAAGAACTGCTGCACCACCGATGATCCCTGCGGGAACTGCTCTGCTGCCGACGGTCCCTGCGAAAACTGCTGCAGTGCCGACAATGCCTGTGGAATCTGCCACATTGCCGACGCTGCCTGCGGGAACTGAAGCGCTGCTGGTGACGCCAGCTGTAACTGAAGTGCTCCCGACGATGCCTGCGGGAACTGCTGTGTTGCCGGTGACGCCAGCTGTAGATGAAGCACTGCCGACGATGCCTGCAGGAACTGCTGCTGCTGCTGCGGGAACTGCTGCTGCTGCTGCGGGAACTGCTGCTGCATGCTGCTGCGGGAACTGCTGCTGCTGCTGCGGGAACTGCTGCTGCTGCTGCGGGAACTGCTGCTGCTGCTGCGGGAACTGCTGCTGCTGTTGCTGTAGCTGTTGCTGTAGCTGTTGCTGTTGCTGTTGCTGTTGTTGTTGCTGTTGTTGTTGTTGTTGTTGTTGTTGTTGTTGTTGTTGTTGTTGCTGCTGCTGCTGCTGCTGCTGCTGCTGCTGCTGCTGCTGCTGCTGCTGCTGCTGCTGCTGCTGCTGCTGCTGCTGCTGCTGCTGCTGCTGCTGCTGCTGCTGCTGCTGCTGCTGCTGCTGCTGCTGCTGCTGCTGCTGCTGCTGCTGCTGCTGCTGCTGCTGCTGCTGCTGCTGCTGCTGCTGCTGCTGCTGCTGCTGCTGCTGCTGCTGCTGCTGCTGCTGCTGCTGCTGCTGCTGCTGCTGCTGCTGCTGCTGCTGCTGCTGCTGCTGCTGCTGCTGCTGCTGCAGTTGTTGCTGCAGTTGCTGCTGCAGTTGCTGCTGCAGTTGCTGCTGCTGCTGCTGCAGTTGCTGCTCCAGCTGGACCACTTGTTTCTGCACCTCTTGACGCAGCTGCAAACCAAGCTCTTCAACCTTCTTGCTTTGGTTCTCCATAGCTCGTTGCATCTCTCTCATTGTCTGTTCCACGCCCACCAGTACGGGGGTCGGCGGCGGCAGCGGCTGGGTACGCTCTGGCTGGGTGCGCTCTGGCTGCCGGCGTTTCTCTGCCGGCTGGGAGGACTTGGCTTTGCTGTTCCGCTTGGGTCGCTGTTGTGCGTTGGTGACGTCCACCAAAGGCGTGCATGGCTGCCTCTGGGGGCTTCACTGTGGGCGGGGGGGCACGCACTCGCATCCCCCGGCTAGGCGCCGGAGACCACACCGCTGCAGCAGGACCTGAATACAAGGCAAGGGCGGGGTCCCTAGGAAATCCTGTTGTCAAGATGCATGGGGCCTCAGCGAGGAAGTCCCATGTCATCTGGGACACCAGCTCACCTTGGTGGGACTGGGCCCAGGCGAGAGTGCGCTCAATACGCTCGTTTCGCGCACTCTCCGGAAATGTGTCAACTACCTTGAATCCGGGGATGTGCCCAGTGGCAGGGTCACGATCGACGACCATGCACACCACATCTGTCATCTTGATGGTAGAGGATCTCCCCCGTGCCGCATTTGTGTATGCCGATTTTAATGTTTTCTTTGTTGTGTAGGTCGTTTGGGCGACCAGCACCGCTTGCAGCTGTTTGTCGATGGTGAGGCCCCCCACCACCACCCCGAGGGTATCCCAGCCAGAAATTTCCACGACAGACAGTGCCATCGGTCCACTGCGGCTAAAAGAGCTTGCAGTAGAGACCGGCGTGCCATCGTCCCGCTTTTCAGGAACGCCGGCCTCAGGTAGAGGGGAAAAGAACAGAGCCTCCTTAGTGGCGTCCAGCCCCGAACCCGGGTTTGAATGACCATGCTCGTCGGCAGGACGCTGAGGAGACATCGCGGAATCTTTCTCGTTTGTCGCATTTGCAGCCCCATCATGATGGAAGTCATCCTCTGCCCTTGCAGCTTCATCGATCATCACAACCGCCATCATCATCGAAAGTCAGGTCATCCTCGGTGACGGGCGTGCGAAACGAAACATCCGGGCACTCTGGGCTGATAGTGGAAGGCTCCGTGGGCTTAATGTTGCTAGTGTGCCCTGGCTGCTCGAGCGTGGCGCACGGCTGGCATCGTGGAGGGCCGCCGCAGTCAGAGCATTGCCATTCCGTGCCGTCACCGTCGTCTGCGTGCCTGAAAATATGCGTACAGATGCCGTGCAGGACCTTGCCACATCGGCCGGCGCATTGGTGGTTTGCACCGGCCAAAAAATCTACTTTCATGGCACCAGATTTCTTTCCTAGCACTCATTTTCTACAATCGTCCCCGGCATAACACAAATCAATCAATTCGTCCATGTCATCGCTTCGGCTATCAGCATCGGGCATAGTTCCCGTGGCTACTAGTGCCCATCATTCTTTCCACCTTGAGCGGGGCGAAGTCACGAATTCAAGCGCAAAGTGCATTTGAATCAAGCGGGAACTGGGTGACACTGCTTGAAGACGTGCAGCTCCAAGGCATGCAAATGATGCAATGTATCAAAGATACGATACGCAAAGTTCAGGTGTTCAGGTGAAGCCGTGAAGACGTGAAGCCGTGAAGCCGTGAAGACGTGGTGAAGACAGGTGAAGACGCGGTGAAGACGTGAAGACGTGAAGACGTGAAGACGTGAAGACGTGAAGACGTGAAGACGTGAAGACGTGAAGACGTGAAGACGTGAAGACGTGAAGACGTGAAGACGTGAAGACGTGAAGACACGATACGGCAAGTTCAGGTGAAGTTCAGGTGTTCAGGTGAAGCCGTGAAGACGTGAAGACGTGAAGCCGTGAAGACGTGGTGAAGACAGGTGAAGACGCGGTGAAGACGTGAAGACGTGAAGACGTGAAGACGTGAAGACGTGAAGACGTGAAGACGTGAAGACGTGAAGACGTGAAGACGTGAAGACACGATACGGCAAGTTCAGGTGAAGTTCAGGTGTTCAGGTGAAGACGTGAAGACGTGAAGACGTGAAGCCGTGAAGACGTGGTGAAGACAGGTGAAGACGCGGTGAAGACGTGAAGACGTGAAGACGGGAAGACGTGAAGACGTGAAGACACGATACGGCAAGTTCAGGTGAAGTTCAGGTGTTCAGGTGAAGCCGTGAAGCCGTGAAGACGTGAAGACGTGAAGACGTGAAGACGTGGTGAAGACAGGTGAAGACGCGGTGAAGACGTGAAGACGTGAAGACGTGCATGCAAGGTATCAAAGATACGATACGCCGCAAGTTCAGGTGTTCAGGTGAAGCCGTGAAGCCGTGAAGACGTGAAGACGTGAAGACGTGAAGACGTGAAGACCAGGACTGTCACATGAAGACTGGGACGTGAAGACAAGTTGCAGCACTCAGCCGCAGCAGTCGCACGCAGGTAGAAACGAGTATTGCTGCTTGAATCTGTCAAGACCCCATCGAATGTAAAACAGGTTTTTCGTAAAGAAATCCGATGTGTGGGCGGGCTTTACATAGTGCTTCTGTCCAAGCACTACCGGGTGTAAAACAGTATACTTCTTGAAGAAATCAGTTGGGGCTTTGTTGGGCGTCACATTTGACCGGTGGGCGGAGTTTCCTGCTTCTGTGAAGGCGCCATCGAATGTAGATCAGTAGATTTTCTAAAGAAATCTGAGGTGTGGGCGGGGCCTTTATTGCTTGTGTCCATCCACCACCGGATGTAGAACAGTAGACTTATCGAAGAAATCAGTTTGGGGCTTTGTTGGGCGCCACATTTGAGCGGTGGGCGGGGTTTTCTTGCTTCTGTCCAAGCACCACCGGGTGTAATACAGTAGATTTCCTATTAACATGGATGAAGAATGGGATGTGCCAGACCTGGTGGATTCGGATGCGAGTTCTGAAGCTAGTTGGGGCGTGGATTCTGACGGCTCTGACGACGACCTGCTTCACACGGAAATGGGGCCCGGCACGTCTTCCTCTCGAGCGAAGCGCAGTGGGAAGAAAGATGGCGCCCGGCTTCTCGCCTCCAAATTGAAGTCCGTTGACAAGGACATCGCCAAGGCCAGGAAGTGCGGTCCGACTTGTGGGGAGCATTGCCTCGAGAAGGTGGGCACCTTACTTACCCATACCAGGTCGTGGACTGCCTTTCGAGAGTTCCTGTACAACCAAACGGACCAGCAGCGCATGGCCTCCCTTTGCGACGTGATCCGGTCGGCCGGCGTGGGCAACATCGAGGTAGAATCCCCTGCCGACGGTGGCCGTTACAAGAAGTACATCATTACCGGCCCTTTACACGTGGACGTGGTGATTGCGGGGTGCATGTACACCGTCACCGGTTGTGCATCTGCCATCCGGAAGATGGCCGGCGTTACCCAGGCGACTTGGAACAATCTGGTGGCGTCGGTTGTGTCGGCGAAGGAGTATTTCCTGACCGTGCATCCCAACGACCTAGCGACTTTCGGTGTTGGTCTGGAGCACGCACCACCTGAGCGTGATGCTCGGGGGCGTTCGGAGGTTGGCGAACACGCAGCAATGTGGATGCACGAGTTGGTGCAGCAGATCGCAGACCATGACCCGACTCATGCTGGCGTTGTCTTCATGGACGTCATGTCCATCAAGGAGATGCACGCCATGTACGTTGAAGACGTGGTGGCAGAAGCGGGGGAAGGGGCCAAGGTGCTAGGCTACAACGCATTCTACCGCATCTGGCGCACCTTAGTACTGCAAAGGCGACTACTTCCCAGGGCAGAGGAGCCCGAAGGTGGTGGTATGCCCGCACAACAAGAGCACCGGTCACTGCGCAGACTGCGTGGAACTGCGCATGCGGCGCCGCGGTGCTTCAACTGAGGCACAACGGAAGTACGTCGACAACCAAATCAAGCAGCATGTCGCTCTGGCCTGGTTTACCCGCCAGAACTATTGGTTGAGGCGCGAGCTTGCCTGCGCGATGGTGGCCGCTATGTTGACGGCCATTTTGTCGATCAACCTCGACAAGCTGGATCACGCCAAGACATACTGGCCGAAGCTGGTGGGGGGGCCCGACTCATGGGGCAGCTATGCAGGTGGCATGATGCCGTTCTCGCTCTTCTGTGCGGCCGTCCATGGGTACAAGGCGATGTGGTTCATCGTTCTCGCATGGGTCCTCATGACCGACAACCTCTCCGGCAGTGTCACCGTCACGATGCTGATGCACATCCTGGCGCAGTTGATGAGGGACCAGCCATGGAGGATCGATCGAGGGCGGGGCTGCCGCACATGCCCAGGTGTAACTTTGGTCCTGCAACTGGACGGTGGGAGTGAAAACCGGAATCACACCGTCTTACTGTTTGCATGGTGGCTCGTACACGTTGGCTTCTTCGACGTCGTCGAAATGCACCGCATGCTCGTGGGCCACACGCACGCCGACCCAGATCAGAAATTCGGCGTGCTTGTGGCCTACATGAGACACGCTGTGGCGGGGGGGCCTAGCTTCGTGCACAAGTACCCAACTTTGGAGAGCTGGGTGGCGGCCATAGAAGAGGCATTCCGTCAGCCTAGTGGTGCAGCTGCGAACTGCAACTCGACCGTCCCCGCTGGCACGGAGGTCAAGGTATTGGGGGTCGTTTACGATGTCAGGAACTTTCTCACTCGATCCGTTGCAGCGCGAGTCGTTTGCCGGTTGGTGCAGCACGGTAGATTGGATGACCGGTAGGGCGGATCAGGTTATCAAGGTCACCAGGGTGCGTGGTGATGTCGTGCAGCCTGCGTGCAGCGAGGCGCAGCCGGCGCACGGAGGGGCGGCGCCATCGGTACGCGGCGGGGCGGCAGCGGCGGCGCAGCCGGCACGCGGCGGGGCGGGGCAGTCGGCGGGCAGCGGGGCGGCGCTGCCGGTGCGCGGCGGGGCGGGGCAGTCGGCGGGCGGTGGGGCGTTGCTGTCGACGGGCGGCGGGCCAGTGGCGCAGCCGGCGCACGCGGGCGGCGGGCCGGCGCAGCTGGCATGCGGCGGGGCGGGGCAGTCGACGGGCGGCGGGGCGGGGCAGCCGGTGCGCGGCGGGGCGGCGCCGTCGGCGGGCGGCGAGGTGGCGCAGCCAGCATGCAGCGAGGTGGCAGCGGCGGCGCAGCCGGCATGCGGCGGGGCGGGGCTGTCGACGGGCGGCGGGGCGGGGCAGTCGACGGGCGGCGGGGCAGGGCCGTCGGCGCGCGGGGGGCCAGCGGCGCTGCCTGCGCGCGTGGGCGGCGGGGCGGGGCTGTCGACGGGCGGCGGGGCGGAGCAGTCGACGGGCGGCGGGGCAGGGCGGTCGGCGTGCGGGGGGCCAGCGGCGCTGCCGGCGCGCGTGGGCGGCGGGGCGGGGCTGTCGACGGGCGGCGGGGCGGGGCAGTCGACGGGCGGCGGGGCAGGGCCGTCGGCGTGCGGGGGGCCAGCGGTGCTGCCGGCGTGCGTGGGCGGCGGGGCGGGGCTGTCGACGGGCGGCGGGGCGGGGCAGTCGACGGGCGGCGGGGCAGGGCCGTCGGCGTGCGGGGGGCCAGCGGTGCTGCCGGCGCGCGTGGGCGGCGGGGCGGGGCTGTCGACGGGCGGCGGGGCGGGGCAGTCGACGGGCGGCGGGGCAGGGCCGTCGGCGTGCGGGGGGCCAGCGGTGCTGCCGGCGCGCGTGGGCGGCGGGGCGGGGCTGTCGACGGGCTACGGGGCGGGGCTGTCGACGGGCGGCGGGGCGGGGCAGTAGACGGGCGGCGGGGCGGGGCAGTCGGCGCGCGGGGGGCCAGCGGCGCTGCCGGCGCGCGTGGGCGGCGGGGCGGGGCTGTCGACGGGCGGCGGGGCGGGGCAGTCGACGGGCGGCGGGGCAGGGCGGTCGGCGTGCGGGGGGCCAGCGGCGCTGCCGGCGCGCGTGGGCGGCGGGGCGGGGCTGTCGACGGGCGGCGGGGCGGGGCAGTCGACGGGCGGCGGGGCAGGGCAGTCGACGGGCGGCGGGGCAGGGCCGTCGGCGCGCGGGGGCCAGCGGCGCTGCCGGCGCGCGTGGGCGGCGGGGCGGGGCTGTCGACGGGCGGCGGGGCGGGGCAGTCGACGGGCGGCGGGGCAGGGCCGTCGGCGTGCGGGGGCCAGCGGCGCTGCCGGCGCGCGTGGGCGGCGGGGCGGGGCTGTCGACGGGCGGCGGGGCGGGGCAGTCGACGGGCGGCGGGGCGGGGCAGTCGACGGGCGGCGGGGCAGGGCGGTCGGCGCGCGGGGGCCAGCGGCGCTGCCGGCGCGCGTGGGCGGCGGGGCGGGGCTGTCGACGGGCGGCGGGGCGGGGCAGTCGACGGGCGGCGGGGCAGGGCCGTCGGCGTGCGGGGGGCCAGCGGCGCTGCCGGCGCGCGTGGGCGGCGGGGCGGGGCTGTCGATGGGCGGCGGGGCGGGGCAGCCGGCGCGCGGCGGGCCGGCGGCGCAGCCGGCGCGCGTGGGCGGCGGGCCGGCACAGCTGGCATGCGGCGGGGCGGGGCTGTCGACGGGCGGCGGGGCGGGGCAGTAGACGGGCGGCGGGGCGGGCCAGCCGGTGCGCGGCGGGGTGTCACAGCCGACACGCGGTGGGGCGGGGCTGTCGACGGGCTACGGGGCGGGGCAGCCGGCGCGCGGCGGGCCGGCGGCGCAGCCGGCGGGCGGCGGAGCGGCACAGCCGGTGCCTGAAAAACGCGGTCGCTCAATGAAGGTGCACCACGCCGTCTTCTTCCAGGTACAGGGCAACGCAGAGACCTGGTTGTCCTACCGGACCACAGAGTCCCAAAAGATCGACGCCGTGGCAGCCCGCGGGGACTCGACAGGAAGGCGCGCCACGGTGCGGGAAGGCGATGACACAGCCTTACAAGTTTGATGCGGAGGGGCGGCCGCTGTTTGGCGTCCGACTTGTGGATCCAGACCGCATTCCGATGTTGCAGGACACCCCAGCCTTCGCACCATTGAACATGGAGTTTCTGGGGAAGGAGCTGGAGTCGATCAAAACAAGGGTCGAGAAGTTGCCCCATGGCATCTGGCAGTGGTACTTTCCGCCCGACACCATCAAGCCAAACGAGGCCTTTTTCGCAAAAGTCCCACATGCCCCTGAGGAGGTGCCTGAGGAGTGGCGCCCTTTGCCGTGGCCATGTCGCGCGGACATCTCCGCCCTGCGTGAGCACGATGCAGCGCCTGAACCACCACCGACGCAAGAAGAGCACTTCATGGCGTTGGTCGACGCAGAGGCGGTGCGCGTCACCCCGCTGGTAGACCGAGTTCGTCATGATGGCCACACACAGCAGGAATGGGCGGCAGAAGACAGGGCCATGGCAGCCAAGGTCGCTTACTTGAAGCGCATGCAAGGCGTTGAGAAAGGCTCCGCTGTTCTATACTGGCACCCTTCAGCTGGTATTCTCTGCAACTCGAAGCTCACGTGGACTCCAGTCCTCTTAATTGGCATCATCAAGGAGGTGGTTGCGAAGGAGGATGGCGGCCAACCTTCTATTGAGCTCTTTGTATACCGCGCTAAGCATTTGCGTGACACGTGGCACCCGTGGAACCCAGACATTGCGCAATGGCCCCATCCGCCAACCACTGCGGCGCACACGGTGATCATCACCGCGTCAGACCTCGTCTTGACACAATTAGTGGTGGGCAAGCGAGGTCAGCCGCCCCATGCAGTCTCCTTGGGTGCGAACAAAAAGCTCACCAAGGAGTGCCTAAAGGCGCTGAAGGAGGTGCCCTATGACGCGGAACACCCGGTCGTGAAGTGGCAAGATGCTGAATGCTCGAAGGGCATCGCCGGCATGGCGAAGGCATGCTGGGAAGGCATAACGCTGCAGGTCAAGAGTGGCAGCCGCAACCTCGTAGGGCAAGTCGTGTGTCATTGGGCGTCGGAGCGTGTGACATCCGCGGACGGTCGCACCGAAAGCCGGGACGGCAGGTACCATGGTCGTGTCGCTGTTGTCGACACGCAAAACGACATGGTAGCCATGTACTGGGGTGCCCGTTGGGAGGAGGACGCGGTTTCTTGCGTGCCTCTCCACGAGCTGGAGGCACAGATCTGCGGGTGCCCCGGTGTGGTCGTCCCTGCGTTGCAAGCGCCGGATATCACCCTGGCCGAGGCTCGATTGCGCGAGATGGTTCCACCCAGCGACGATGTGGCGGAGAACAACAACGCAGGCGCCTCCCGGCGCGTCGGAAGCGTCAGCGCTCATCCGGCCTTGCCGATGACGATGACGACGACGACGACGACGACGACTGCTGAAGCGCGAGCAGCGTTGTTGTCATTGAGCTGCTCATGTGCTGCTGCTGCTGCTGCTGCTGCTGTGCTGCCATGCTACTGTTGCTGCATTGCTGCCGTGCTGCTGTTGTGCTGTTGTGCTGATGTGTTGCTGCATTGCTGCCGTGCCGCTGATGTATTGCTGTCGTGCTGCTGCCGTGCTTCTGTGTTGATGCACTGCTGCATTGCGGCCGTGCTGCTGAGCTACAGTTGTGCTGCTGCTGTGCTACGGTCATGCTGCTGCTGTGTTGCTGGGCTGATGTGTTGTTGCATTGATGTAGTGGCTATTGTTCCGCTACTACAATTTGCTACTGATGCCGTTGCTGGTGCTTTGTTGCATGTCAGTGCCCGCTATGTTCACACCACTGTTGCCGCGGTTGGTATCGCGTGATTTCCACCGGTTGTGTGTTGACATGTGTTACTCATGCATTTCCCCCTATACTTGGTATAGCACGCGGTTTTGCGTTAGTTAGGTGCAGACAGCTGCATGTAGACAAACATCTTGTTTAAGTCCGTCAATCGTGGTTCTCTGAACATAGTTTCTTTATAGTGAGATGGAAGGGTAGCCGCTATAGCTAGGTTATTGGGTTCACGTGACAAACCTTTTGAGGCCGGTGCGGCCTGATCCGGATCAGTCGTGGCCAAAGCTTTGGCCAGTTTTTTCTTGGCCAGGTGGCAGGAGCTACGTTGAGATATAAACCTGCCACTGTCTAGGTTTCTTGGCTCATGGCGTAGTGATTAACTAGATCTAGATTCTTTCTCTCACGCAATATGTGACCTAATAGCCCCGGCAGCCTTACGTAAGCTGCCGGCAATTAGAACGCCACATTGCGTCATTTGTTCAGACGCAACATTTGCGTGGCGAAAAAATGCCGTCCGGGCCAAGGCCGCATGACACGCAAAAAAGGACAAAAACAAACCCACCTAGCTAAGGTCGGCCTCTTTTCTTTTCACGAGGGCGGCGACAGCAAGCCAGGGGAAACGAACCTCTGGTTTGACGAACCTGTACTGTCGGAGCCATTTTTGGCCCTGAGCAGCAATGCCGAAGGGGCGCAAAGCTACAGGAGGGCAGGCAGCGCGCGGGGAGGACGGGACGCCCACACCGCGGGCTGCTGCCGCCAGTCACGCGCCAGTCGCCTTCAGCGCCAAAAAGAAGCAGCTCGCCACTCTGCTCGCCAAGTGCATCAGCCCCGCAGAGGCGGTGGGGGCAGTCGAGCAGGTCTTCGGTGCCGAGGACTGGGTGACGGACGCCAGCTCGTGGAGCTCGAGCCAGCTGAAGTCTGTCGTGCAGTTGCTGGCCGATCACGTTGATGTTGGCGACGTGTTGGACGCACGTGACCCAAACGGAACGTTGGTGGCAAAACTGCTGGCCGTGGCAGATCTCGCGGCGGACGAGGAGGAGGATCAGGCGCTGCCACCAACGACACCTGCGCAGCGAAAAATGGCCAAGCCGAAAGGCGCGGCCAAGGTTTCGGCAGGTGGGGGGGCTGTCGGAAAGGAAATGAGGGCGAGGTTGGCGACATTCGTTGGGGCACCTCCGGAAACCGAAAATCAGGACGACGAGGAGGACGAGGAGGGGGAGGTCGCAGCCGAGAAATTCATGCAAGGTTTGAAGGCAGCGCTGGGAGGAATGGAGGGGGCGGGAAGCCACTTCAAGGCCTCGAAAGGGGTGGCGCTGCCAAGCCGAGCCAAGAGCGTGAAATATCGGGTTTCGGAGCGGGTGCTGCCGGGGGTGTTGGAGGACGCCAGCGACAATGGGATGGGAATCCGGTCGTGGGTCATGACGGTAAAGCCTGGAAATTGGCGGAACATGGAGAACAGGAAAATTGTCATGAACATTGCATTGGCCATGGACACCCTTCTCAAGGAGCTGGGCTCAGCAGCCGGGGAGCTTGTGGGCATGGAGTACCTAATGAGGGTGGTGGCGGCCTTGCTGCAGGTGGAAGGGCAAGGAGGGGGGGGTGGAAGGTGGCCAGCCACCTCCTGCCATTGGGGGAGGAGGCTGCACTGTCAGCCACCCCGGCTGTCAAGGCAGCTCTCCAAACTGCCATCCTCTTGGACAAGCTCAGCAAGGCTCAACAAGTAGGGAAATAGAATCCCAGCGGGACCGCTCCCTTTTCCCGCTGCCATACCCACTTAGGCCAGCGTACACCGCGTGGGGCAGGGTGAGATCGGCACGCCGGCGACAGCGTGCCACGCGCCGCCACCGCGAGTACACACTGCAATGCAAGGTAGTGCGTTGGCTTAATTGGCTGTGGGGAGGGGGGCAAGACCCTCCTCCTAACCCTAGAGGGGCGTGCTCTAAGGGGAGGGAGGAGGCCCTTGCGAGGGTCAAGAGGCACTGCACCTGGCACAGTCGCCGCGTAGGGGGCGTTGCGACAGGCCAGGAGCAAGAAGGTGCTGATGCAATATATGGGAAGCAGAATAAGTATGAACAACTGCGCGCGGACGCGGTGAGTCTACCAAAGGCGGAGGTGGCGGGGAAGGCACGGCTGCTCGACCTGTTGGCTATGCGGCCGAGCTGGCGGGAGATATATGCCAGCGAAGAGAACTGCATCAAGCCAGCGGTCGTGGCGAGCGCAAAGTATTGGAATGTGCCCAAGCCCAGCCGGGGATGCTCCATGGCTGAATGGGGCAAGCTCATGAGCCGGGCAGCGGGCGTGGGCATGGTGGCGTTCCGGGAGAGGCGGCCCAAGTGGGTGGATGGCTGCTTTGGAGTGGCCAAGGGGGTGGGTGAGCTTCGGTTCATCGTCAACAGGAAGCTGGGCAACCTGCTGTGGGTGGACCCCCCCAAGATCCTGCTACCCCACCTGGGCATCCTCGTGGAGGTCTACATCAAAGGCTGGTGCTACTGCGCCAAGAGCGACCTCGTGTCATACTACTATTCCATCGAGGTGCCCGAGTGGTGGTGGGACTACCAAGGGCTTCCTAGTGTGTGGTCGACTAGCGTAGGTCTGGCAGGGCCCAGGCGGAAGGTGTGGCCCGTGCTCAAGGTGCTGGCCATGGGACATTCCCATGCGGTGGCGCTGGGGGAGGCCATCCATGAGATGGTGCTCTACATGACCGGTGCCCTGGATCCGAGGCGCCAGGTCAACTACCTCTCAAGCGCAGGTGAGCTCACCTTGGTGCGCGACGAGTGTGGCCAGCCACTGCGCTTGGCCATCGAGTACAAGGAGGAGCGCGCCGGGGAGCTTCAGATTGACCTGGAAAACCCCCCTGCCCCCATGCTGTCCATCACTATTGATGACTTGGTGGCCAGCAACGGGCGGACCTGCGAGGCGGTGAACCAGCTCATCACGCGCGCTATTGAGGAAGGCTACCTCCCTAACAACCTTGTGCCGTCTAAGGAGAAGACTAAGATGGCGAGCCTGGAAGGGGACGAGCTAGAAGCCCTAGGGGTGGTGCACCGACGGAACGGCGTGCTGGAACCAACGGTCAAGCAGCTCAACCTTGTGATCGCCCACACGCAGGCTATACTCACTCGAGGCCGAGCTACGGCCGAGGGGCTGGCTGCCGTCTTGGGGCGGTGGTTGTGGCTGCAGATGTTAAGCCGCAGCTGCTTGTCCATTTGGCAGCAATGTTTCAAATTCATCAGCCTGCAAGGGTGGGGGCAGCGATCCTGGGTGCTGTGGGCCGGGGTGCGGGAGGAGTTAGAGTGTGCCCTGGCCTTGGCTCCCATGCTAAGGGTTGACCGAAGCGCACCTTTGGCCCGTGAGGTGGTTGCATCTGACGCGTCCACCTACGGGCAAGGTGTCGTGTACGCAACCATGGAGCCGGGCGATGTGACGGAGCTGGCGAGGGCACGAGAGGTGCGGGGGTACCCGACTTTGCTCATACCAAGTGAGGTGGCCTACGCTGGCCCTAGGCCACTGAGCGCGCGGGCGCAACAAGCAATCACTAGCCAGCAATGGCGGGTTGGGGTCCGGAGTCGTTGGCGGGATCCGGGGATGCACATCAACGAGAAGGAGGTGCGGGCTGCAGTGAAGGGCGTGGAGAGGAGTGCGCGCAGCTTGGCAAACCGAGGCAAGCGGGTGGTGAGGTTGGTGGACTCCACCGCGGCGTTGGGCTGCTTGGCTAAGGGGCGGTCCTCATCCCACAAGCTCAACAAGCAGTGCCGCCGCTTGTGCGCGCTGACCCTCGCCACGGGGAGTCGTTCCCAGTGGGTGTGGACGCCGAGTGCACTTCAACCAGCCGATGGCGTTTCTCGCGGCCAATCCATGGCGACTTTCTTGGCAGGCTGGGTGCGCGACCTGACCGCGGAAGGCATCCATCCTAACCCGGGGCCCCCTGCACCTGTTAGCTACCTTCCATTGCTAGAGGGGAAAGTAAAGCCGGCTACTTTGCTGGCCTACCGTCGTGGTCTTGATTCCCTCTTGACTTGGTGGGAGGCTGGTGGGCGGGCGGACGGGTCATCGTCACGAGCTGACACCCTTGAGGAGACATTTTGTGCGTATGTCGCCTGGGCTCATTTTCGGGGGTACAGCCGCCAAGTGTGTGTCAATGCCTTGATGGGGTTGCAACTTTATTATCCCGGTATGGTGAAGCGGTGGGACTTGGCCCGTGGCGTCCTCGCTGGGTGGAAAACACTTGTGCCCCCCCGTGCCCCTCCTCCCATTCCATGGGAGGCGGCGTTTGCACTTGCCAGCACGATGGTCATGCAAGGTCAGCGCCTTGCGGGCCTGCTGGTTGTCATCGTGTTCCGCCATTACCTGCGAATCTCGGAGGCGCTGAACCTCCGTGTTGGCCATGTGCGCCTCCAGCCTGACGTTCGGCTTGGGCCGGCTCAACGGGGCGCCCTACTGCTGAGGTCTACCAAGACCTCTAAGGGCAAGACTCAGTCAGTGGTGGTAGAAGATGTGATGTCTGAAACCATCCTCCGTCACTGCATCGCGGGTAAGCACGCTTGGGAGGCCGTGTTCCCTTTCACCTACCCGCAATTCCGGCGCATTTGGCAGGCTGCGAGTCAGGCCTTGGGGGTCGCCCAGATTTTCACCATTCACGGGCTGCGGCATGGAGGTGCCACTCACGATTTCCTCGCGGGTCGCAGCATGGGGGACATCCAGGGCCGGGGGCGCTGGCTTAGCAGCTCCACGGTTGCCCATTATGTGGGCTTGCACCGCAGTTTGGAGGTGCAGCTGCCTGAGGTTATTCTTCGGGCCATGGCCGCCTGCCCCCCTCGGGCCTGGCGGGCTATTTTGAAATTGCCCTCCACCTAATTTGGTTGTTCATTTCTCTGTCATTATGCTAGGTTCTTTGCCCCTGGCATGGATCGCCAGGGAGGGATATAAGGGTAAGGCTAGCCTTTGCCAAGCAATAAGTGTTCCCATGAGCATCGGCGGCCGGGATGTGGCCTGCCTTTTGTATGTGCTCCACTCATTGTTTTAATAAAGAGTCTGGTTACCCTGGAGTTCCACGGTTAATAGAATCGTGGTTCTCTGAACATAGTTTCTTTATAGTGAGATGGAAGGGTAGCCGCTATAGCTAGGTTATTGGGTTCACGTGACAACCTTTTGAGGCCGGTGCGGCCTGATCCGGATCAGTCGTGGCCAAAGCTTTGGCCAGTTTTTCTTGGCCAGGTGGCAGGAGCTACGTTGAGATATAAACCTGCCACTGTCTAGGTTTCTTGGCTCATGGCGTAGTGATTAACTAGATCTAGATTCTTTCTCTCACGCAATATGTGACCTAATAGCCCCGGCAGCCTTACGTAAGCTGCCGGCAATTAGAACGCCACATTGCGTCATTTGTTCAGACGCAACATTTGCGTGGCGAAAAAATGCCGTCCGGGCCAAGGCCGCATGACACGCAAAAAAGGACAAAAACAAACCCACCTAGCTAAGGTCGGCCTCTTTTCTTTTCCCGCCCACCCTCCCTGCGTGTTTGGGGGTAAGGCTAGCCTTTGCCAAGCAATAAGTGTTCCCATGAGCATCGGCGGCCGGGATGTGGCCTGCCTTTTGTATGTGCTCCACTCATTGTTTTAATAAAGAGTCTGGTTACCCTGGAGTTCCACGGTTAATAGAATTAACTGTTCTTGACACATCATGGTCCAAGTCGACCGACCTGTAGGGACCAGTAGAGCAATTGTCTAGGAGAAAGAGCTCGCTGCAGAAGCCGCGTGGCAGCCGTGGCTGTACCTGTAGTACGACCTGCATATATATTAAAAATATAATTACTTACAGCAGAGTGAAATCACTCAAACCAAAGCAAACGCCCAGCTATAAACCTATATACAGAGCCATGTCAAAGCTCTATACTACGATAAGACCAACACCTGCATATATAGTTAGTTTGTGATGCTTGCAATTCCGGGTGGCACTTGCAGTGTCTTACTCCCCGGCTCTACCGGGTCCCGCCGGGCTCCTGGACGTGCCCGCGCTGTCCCCCCCGGCGGGCCCCCGGGCTGCCCTCCCCGCTGGGTGCTCCGGCCCCCTGCCCCGTGTGCCCCCCTGCCGAGGCCCTCGGGGCGGGCCGTGGCCTGCCCGATGGGGCCGCCGTTGCTCGGGCCCTGGCGCCCTCGGCCCCGGGGCCCCACCCGTCGCCTGGCCCCGCCGACGGGGGCGCGGCGCTGTCGCCTGGGCTGAGCCCGGCCGACTCCCCGGCGGGCCTGGCGACCCCGGCGCCCGCCCCCGGCCCCTCGCTCCCCGACGCTCTGGCCTCCCTTCCCCCGGCCGCGGTTGGCCACCCAGCCGCCACCCCCGTCCTTGCCGCGTGGGACGGCGGCCCCCGGGCCCACGCGTTCACCTCGTGGCCGCCCTCGCACATTGTCGGCGTGGTGGGCCGCGCCACCTTTTCTTGGGCGTACTGCCCTTTGTTGCTGGACGCGGTCGGGCTCCAGGCCGCCTTCCCCTCGCTCCCTAGGCCCCCGGCCTTCCTGGCCCTAGTTGCGCAGGTGCGGGCGACATTTCTTTCCGCCGCCCCCCGGTGACGGCCTCGACTCTTTGGGGGTATGTCTTGGAAGGATATCACGCCGGCTGCCGGCTGCCGTGGCATCTCCCGGCCGCCCGGCAGGAAGAGCTGCTTTCCCTGGACGAGCGGGTGGGTCAGGCGGTGGTCGAGTTCGTCACGGCGGTGGCTCGAGACGCACAGGTCTCGGTGCGGGCGGCCTACCTCGCGGGCGGCGCCGACCTGGGCCTCATGTCCCCGCGGCAGCTTCGCCTCTTCTTGGACGCCCAGGCCCCGCCTCCCGGCCCGGTTGCCAGTGGGGGCTTTCTCATCACCTCCCTCAGCCTGGCGCAGGCCGCCATGCTGCGTGTGGAGTTCGGGGCCCCCATCGCGGTTCAGGGCGGCCAGGCCATCTTGGTGGACTCGGCCGGGCGCGCCCAGCCCCTAACCGCGGGGACGCCTGTTTCTGCCTTCCTCCACGACATCCTGGAGTTGGCAGGCATCCCGCACGAATGGCACCCCGCGGCTGACCAACCGGTCGGCATCCTCTCGCGCGCCCAGATTGCCGCCCTCCCGGGTTGCTGGGAGGCCGGCTGGGACCCGCCCCCCCCTCATGTCCGGTCCCTTCTGGAGGGGGACGACCCCGAGTCGGGCTCCTGTGCCATCTGCCTTGAGCCCTTCCGGCCGGGGGATGGCTTGTGTCGCCTGCCCGCGTGCGGCCACACATTCCATCAAGCGTGCATCGCGCGCAGCTTGCTCCACTCCGTGCCGCGCTGCCCGTTGTGCCGGGCTGTTGTGCCGCCCCCTGGGACTGCGCTTCCTCTCGGCCCGCCCCCGGTCTCGCTGGGTCCCCTGCCGGGTCCCCACCGGGCCCCGGGGCCAGCTGCCTCCCCGACCCCTCGGCCTCCGCCCCCGGCCTCGTTGCCGGGGCCTGGGGTGGTCGCGGGCGCGCTGGCGAGTCCCCCTGGGAGGGGCGCCGGCGTTCTCGATCCCCCTCCGCTGGGGGTCTCCCCGGTGGGCACTGCCTCCTCCGTGGCCCCGGCGGGCCTGCCGGGCGCTGGTCGGGTCGTGGTGCGCGCGCCTGCCGGCCCGGCTGGGGAGACGCCGCAGGCCCCACGTCCTGCCTTTGCTGGCGCCGCTCCCCGCCACTCAGCGCCCGCCGACGGCCTTCACCGGTGTGCCGTGCTGCTTCCCACGGGGTCCCCGTGTGCGGGTGTGTTCCACAACCGTAACCTCCTCTGCCAGCACCTTCGCGCTGTGCACCCCGATCTCGGCGCGGCGGATCTGCAGGCCATGAGCTGTTACCGGTGCCCGGAAGCTCACTGCCAGCGGGTGTACTCCATTCGCGGGCGCGCTCAGCACGCGCGCGCCTGTGTTGCTCAACGGCCCCTCAACCGGCCAGCAGTCCCGGCCCCCTCCCCCCCTCCCGCCTCGGCTCCCCCGGCTCCCAGCCCCCGCCGCCCGACTACTCGGCCAGTTGGCGTTGGCTTGACACGGTCCCCTGGGATGCATGCGCCATCAACCCGACGTCTACCCTGACCGACCTCCCCCACCGCGCGCGTAGCCTTTTCGCGCAATGTGCAATCGTTTCTCTCCGGCGCATGCACGCCGCTCCGGACGACCCGCTGGGCTTTAAACTGCACATGGTGACCCCCCGCCTGCTCCTCACCCCTCTCGGGCGTGGTGTGCGCGGCCTCCAGGGTGCGGTTATTGCCCGTTGCCGACGCTTTCTGCAGGGGGACTGGGAGGGGCTGTTTGGCGTGCCGCCCCCGCGCACGGCCCGGCTGTCGGGGGAGGTCAACTTCGAGCGGGTGGCCGCCGACGTCATCCGCCTCGTCCGCGAGGGGCAGCTCAGCCGGGCCATGACCCGCTTGGAAATGGCCAAGCTCGCCCCCGCCAATGCGGCTACCCTGGCGGCCTTGGAGGCTCTTCACCCTGCGGAGCCCGGATTCCAGCTGCCCGTGCCGGACCCCCTGCCGGCCCCCCTCCGGCTGGACCGCGACTGCTTCCTGGAGGTGATGCGTGAGGTCCCGCGGGCTTCCTCTACCGGGCCGTCGGGCTGGCGCTACGAGCACTTGGAGGTCCTGGTGGGGCATGGGGGCGAGGACATTCTCTTTGACACCCTCATTGACCTGGCGGCTGGTCGCGTTCCTCCCGCTGCGCGCGAGTGGTTAGCGGGCGCTCGCCTCCTCGCTCTGCTCAAGGGTGTCTTGCCCCCCCCGAGGGCAAGGTGCGCCCGATCGCCTGCGGTGAGGTGCTCCGCAAGCTCGTGGGCAAAGTGATCTGCCGCCAAAAGGCGCCCGAGCTCCGTGCCTTTTTCTGCCCGCCCCTCGCAGCGGGTGAGACCTCGGTGGCGGCCCAGCTGGGGGTGACGACTCCAGGCGGGGCGGATATCCTCATCCATTCGGTGCAGGCCTACCTCGAGGCCCACCCCACCCACGCTGTCGTCAAGGTCGACTGCCACAACGCGTTCAACAGTCTGTCCCGCGCCAGCATGTTTGCGGCCGTCATGGAGTCCTTCGAGGACTTGTACGCTTGGACAGCCGTGTGCTACGGCCAGCCCGGCCAACTGGTTCACATCATGGAGGACGGCACTCGCGGCGGCCTGCTGTCGCGGTCGGGCACCCAGCAAGGGGACCCCCTGGGACCCCTGTACTTTGCCGCCCCCCTCCAGGGTTGCCTCCAAGCGGTCCATGCTGCCCACCCGGCGGTCGCTATTCAGGCCTACTTGGATGATATCTACCTGCTGGGCCCTGTGCCGGACACCACCGCGGCTCTGCTGGCACTGCAGACCGCGGTGGCCGACATCAACCTCCAGTTGACCCTTGCCAAGTGCGCGGTGTACTCGCCCCAAGGTGATTGCTCCGGCTTTCCGCCCCAGCTCTTGGGCCGGGACGAGCGCCTCCATGGGTTGGATGTCCTCGGCGTTCCGGTTGGCGACCCCGCGTTTGTCATCGATGCTCTGCGGGCCGCCCTCGAGGCACGCACTGAGGTACTGCCCTTGATTGCGCGCCTTCATGATTCGCAGACCAAGGGTCTGCTTCTGTGGTTTTGCGCTCACCCTCGCGTCGTTCACTGGCTCCGGGGCGCTCTTCCGTCTCAGGTCCGGCTGGCCGCCGAGGGCCACGACGAACGCATCCAGTCGGCCTTGGCGCAGCTGGTCCCGGGCCCCGACCTCCCGCCACATGCTATTCGCATTGCCTCCCTGCCTGCACGGATGGGTGGCTGCGGTCTGACTCGTGCCGCCCGGCTGGCCCCAGCAGCCTTTTTGGGCTCCGTCGCTCAGTCGTGGGCGGAAAGCTGCCGGCTCCTGCCCCTTTTGGCAACGGCAGCGCCTGACCTCCTGGACCCCAGCAGCCCTTTGCCCTTCGTCACCGCCATCCAGGAGGCCTATGCTGAGATCCAGCAGGCCTGTTCTCCCGTCCGTGCCGCTCAGGCGGTACAGCGCCACCTCCCTCGCGGCACTCCCTCGGTCGCCTCCGTTCAATCTCCCGCCGCATTCCCTGCTCGCGTCATCGATAAACACCAGAAAACCTACGCGGGTATTCTGCACACGGCTGATTGGATTGCTCTTTTCGCGGACCTCAACGCCCAGGGACGTGCGTGGCTGTTCTCGCTTTCCTTGCGGAGTGTGGGCTCGGCGTACCTTCGTGCTCTTCCCATGGCCCCCCCATTCGCCTTGGCTCCCAGCCACTACTCGGTGGCGCTCCGGCACCAGCTATTTGCCCCGCAGCCTCTTGTTCCGGCCGGGCGGCCTTGTGGTAGCTGTGGGCAGCCGCTGGATCCCACGGGGACTCACTACCTTGCCTGCATGGGGGGCCAACAGAATCAGAATTGGTATTTGTATTTGCACACTGTCCTCCTGACGGTGGTGCTCGCCATGATTCGGTCGGTTTTCCCCCACGCGAACATCCGGTCCGAGGATGCGGATGGCGCTGCCTTCTATTCCCCCAACCACCGGCCTGACATCGTGGTGCTGGACTTTGAGGGGGGTGGCCGGCATCTGCTTATTGACGTTTCGGTGGCGCGGCCCTTGGCTCTTAGCCACGTGGCTGGGGCCTCCCTCACGGCAGGTTACACGGCGGACCGGGCGGAGCGGGCCAAGCTCCTGGCCTACGGCGACGTCGGGCACCATCGTGTGGTGCCCTTTGTCCTGGAGGAGTTTGGGGCCATGGGGCCCCTGACCTCCGCCTTCTTCAAGGAGTGTTGCCGGCTCCGGGAGGACCGGCTGGACCTGGAGGGCCAGCGGGCCCCATGGTCGGCGCGGACCTGGACGTCATATTGGCGTCAGCGCTTGTCGGTGGCGCTGACTCGGGCCATGGCGGACATCATGCTCCGCCGTACGCGGGCTGATTTTGCGGTGCAGCAGGGCTATTAGGTTCCTCCCGTTAGGCGTTTCCATTGGTCTTATCGTAGTATAGAGCTTTGACATGGCTCTGTATATAGGTTTATAGCTGGGCGTTTGCTTTGGTTTGAGTGATTTCACTCTGCTGTAAGTAATTATATTTTTAATATATATATGGATATATTGTCGGTGGCGCTGACTCGGGCCATGGCTGACATCATGCTCCGCCGTACGCGGGCTGATTTTGCGGTGCAGCAGGGCTATTAGGTTCCTCCCGTTAGGCGTTTCCATTGGTCTTATCGTAGTATAGAGCTTTGACATGGCTCTGTAAATAGGTTTATAGCTGGGCGTTTGCTTTGGTTTGAGTGATTTCACTCTGCTGTAAGTAATTATATTTTTAATATATATGGATACTGTATTTGGATACTGGGTTGTTGATGAATTCTGGTTTTAATTTATTTAGTGTACCTGGTGTTGGCATGCCAACTTGCAGTGCTAAACTACTTTATGCACAATGATGCAACTTGATGCTATAGTGACGTGCCACGATGTAACTTATTAACTTCACCATTAGTCATGGGGTCAATAGGATTGCTCAGTATGCCGGCATGTTAACATGAACCATGGGTTACGTAATAGTGAAAACAGTAATCATGATGCTCCACTTGAAGTCTCCAACATGGTCATGTTTGGAATTTTATTGATCATATTTACAATATATGAAAAGAGACAACAAACGTGGAAGCATGGCACGCCGAGGCCGATAATATATGTGTGAAATATGAAAAGAGACGACATCTTTGGCAAGCATGATCATATCATGCTTGCCAAACATATGAATGATATTGACCATGTCAAGAAACCATGTTTGCCAAGGGTGCATTTAGGATACATTTGAAGCCGTGCAAATGTATCCTAATCCGGTAAAACCACCCACACAGGTCTGTCTTTCTTTCTTTCTTTCTTTCTTTCTTTCTTTCTTTCTTTCTTTCTTTCTTTCTTTCTTTCTTTCTTTCTTTCTTTCTTCTTCTTTCTTTCTTTCTTTCTTTCTTTCTTTCTTTCTTTCTTTCTTTCTTTCTTTCTTTCTTTCTTTCTTTCTTTCTTTCTTTCTTTCTTTCTTTCTTTCTTTCTTTCTTTCTTTCTTTCTTTCTTTCTTTCTTCTTTCTTTCTTTCTTTCTTTCTTTCTTTCTTTCTTTCTTTCTTCTTTCTTTCTTCTTCTTTCTTTCTTTCTTTCTTTCTTTCTTTCTTTCTTTCTTCTTTCTTTCTTTCTTTCTTTCTTTCTTTCTTCTTTCTTTCTTTCTTCTTCTTTCTTTCTTTCTTTCTTTCTTTCTTTCTTTCTTTCTTTCTTTCTTCTTTCTTTCTTTCTTTCTTTCTTTCTTCTTTCTTTCTTTCTTTCTTTCTTTCTTCTTTCTTTCTTCTTTCTTTCTTTCTCTCTTTCTTTCTTTCTTTCTTTCTTTCTTCTTTCTTTCTTTCTTTCTTTCTTCTTTCTTTCTTTCTTCTTTCTTTCTTTCTTCTTCTTTCTTTCTTTCTTTCTTTCTTTCTTTCTTTTCTTTTCTTTCTTTCTTTCTTTCTTTCTTTCTTCTTTCTTTTCTTTCTTTCTTTCTTTCTTTCTTTCTTTCTTTCTTTCTTTCTTTCTTTCTTTCTTTCTTTCTTTCTTCTTTCTTTCTTTCTTTCTTTCTTTCTTTCTTCTTTCTTTCTTTCTTCTTTCTTTCTTTCTTTCTTTCTTTCTTTCTTTCTTTCTTTCTTTCTTTCTTCTTTCTCTCTTTTTTTCTTCTTTCTTCTTTCTTTCTTTCTTTTCTTTCTTTCTTTCTTTCTTTCTTTTCTTTCTTTCTTTCTTTCTTTCTTTCTTTCTTTCTTTCTTTCTTTCTTTCTTTCTTTCTTTCTTTCTTTCTTTCTTTGCTGAGCTTCGCTCATTTTATATATGACGCGTGGACGGGCTCAAAGGGGACCGACCTGCCGTAGGTAGCGTAAGACTAGCGCTTGTCACGAGAGGTACTGCACCGGCCGGCCCTTTTTGTGCCTAGGCTGAGTGTGGTTCCGGAGTGCAGGCCTAGGTAGCTTCTAACGTACGTCACTAGACCTTGTTACCTGCGCCAGCCGCCAGGCGTGGCGCAACTGTGATTGGCAGTCAGTACACCTTGTACCTGCGCCAGCCGGCAGGCCTGCGTGGCGCAATGTGAATGATAGTCAGTACTTAGAGTGGTGTAGGGGACGTAGGGAGGCCTCTTTTCAGCTCCCACCCACCCACCCACGCTGCTAAGAGGGGCAACACCTGTGTTCGAGTATGCTGGGCCCCCAGCATGGTGCTACAATAACCAACTTGATAATGATGTGCACTGAGTTTGAAGGTGTGGTATAGGCTGTCCGTATAAAGCCTAGCACACAAAAATGTAAAATAAATGTTTCTCTTGGTGGGAAGGAACTCCAATGGACCAAAAACAAGAAATGTATTTCTTTCTTTCTTTCTTTCTTTCTTTCTTTCTTTCTTTCTTTCTTTCTTTCTTTCTTTCTTTCTTTCTTTCTTTCTTTCTTTCTTTCTTTCTTTCTTTCTTTCTTTCTTTCTTTCTTTCTTTCTTTCTTTCTTTCTTTCTTTCTTTCTTTCTCTTTCTTTCTTTCTTTCTTTCTTTCTTTCTTTCTTTCTTTCTTTCTTCTTTCTTCTTTCTTTCTTTCTTTCTTTCTTTCTTTCTTCTTTCTTCTTTCTTCTTTCTTTCTTTCTTTCTTTCTTCTTTCTTTCTTTCTTTCTTCTTTCTTTCTTCTTTCTTTCTTTCTTTCTTTCTTTCTTTCTTTCTTTCTTTCTTTCTTTCTTTCTTTCTTTCTTTCTTTCTTTCTTTCTTTCTTTCTTTCTTTCTTTCTTTCTTTCTTTCTTTCTTTCTTTCTTTCTTTCTTTCTTTCTTTCTTTCTTTCTTTCTTTCTTTCTTTCTTTCTTTCTTTCTTCTTTCTTTCTTTCTTCTTTCTTTCTTTCTTTCTTTCTTTCTTTCTTTCTTCTTTTTCTTTCTTCTTTCTTTCTTTCTTTCTCTTTCTTCTTTCTGTCTTTCTTTCTTTCTTTCTTTCTTTCTTTCTTTCTTTCTTTCTTTCTTTCTTCTTTCTTTCTTTCTTTCTTTCTTTCTTTCTTTCTTTCTTCTTTCTTTCTTCTTTCTTTCTTTCTTTCTTTCTTTCTTTCTTTCTTTCTTCTTTCTTTCTTTTCTTTCTTTCTTTCTTTCTTTCTTTCTTTCTTTCTTTCTTTCTTTCTTTCTTCTTTCTTTTCTTTCTTTCTTTCTTTCTTTCTTTCTTTCTTTCTTTCTTTCTTTCTTTCTTTCTTTCTTTAAGATCACTCAGCTCCCAAGAAGACCAGCATTTGATTGAATACAATAAGTGGAGCCCTGCCACAAATGCAGCAGTTAACAGTGGCCTTAAGGTTTCTCAATCCGCACGCGGAAGCAAGAAGCCTCCAGGGTGGGAGGGAGGGGAAAGAAACAATTGCGGATCATTGCCTGCCTAGCTTGCTTAAGGCATGGCCCGCCGACACACAAGCTGACATCATCCTAAATTAATTAACACCGGCATGCGTCACACACCGGCCTGAACAGTGCTGAAAACGCCACTACAAACAGCGTGGCCACGCACCCCCAGGCTAGTGCGTTAACCGTACAGGTAGTTGTACAAGGTTCCCAAGACTGACAACCATAAAAACGCGCCCATCGACCCCTTGGGCCGGTCCGAATCCACTATACAATAATTCAATTAATTTTCTCGGACCGCTAATTAATAGCCACCGACCCTTATAAACAACCGGGTCATCCAAGGAAAATTCGGGCGAGCAGGAAACCCTTTGTACAGATCGAATTAGTCAGCCCATGTCGCAGACAGCCTTCCACATCCAGGCCAAGGCATGGCGGCCTTATCTTTCCCGCATGCGTTAATTAAACTATATTCAGAGAAAACCGATTAAGATCACTCAGCTCCCAAGAAGACCAGCATTTGATTGAATACAATAAGTGGAGCCCTGCCACAAATGCAGCAGTTAACAGTGGCCTTGAGGTTTCTCAATCCGCACGCGGAAGCAAGAAGCCTCCACCCAATTACCCCCCCTGGCGCCAACCCCATTGCGCCGATTAAACTCATGACCACCGTGCGCGAAAGAGCGTGTCGCAACATCTTAAATGGCGACTCAGCCCGCGCTAGGCTATATTAACCCCCGCAGGGGCCCGCTGGTTACAATGCGACACAAGCCGGTGACCACCCCAAAAGCAAGCCCTCAAAAAGAGCCAGCATTTCGCAATTCCGGAACCGTCCAAAAAGGAAAGAGGTTTTACGACACCATAATAGACTGAGCCGCGCAGCAGGTGCTGAGACGAAAAGGAACGACAAAGGTCTGGCGTAGCCTCGCCTCCCTGAGACGCCCTCCCCAACTCGAGTCTCGCAATAGGGAAATTTCTAGCTTCGGAGCGCAACTCTCGCGTGGCTCCTATTGTCCCCAACCACCCCTCCTCGGCAGGGGCAGCTGGACAAGTGACCTGCCGCCACAAAAAATATTTTATGACAAAAAAAGGTCGTTGCTGACAGGAACCTGGTTCGGACCTTTTGAGTCCAGGTCACGTCCCACGCACCATCGCAAGGTGGCAAGCCTGCGATGTGACACTAGAGCTGTTTTAGAACCTTATAAACAGCTCCGCCGAAGCTGGCCAAACCGCCGGAGTAGCGCCCCATCCTTCGCCCATGTCAAAAAGACCCGCAGCCGGGGAAAACGACATGGGGGTAAATTTAAATTTTCTTTCCGTTGCACGACCAACTATACTATGCTTGGTCGAACAACTTAGCGGTTGTGCCACCATCTGCCTCGGCTACAAGACAGATGCAACCCGCGCTAGAATGTGCAATTTTGCACAGGCGGCCATTGCCGCCATTGTGAAAGAAACAATTGCGGATCATTGCCTGCCTAGCTTGCTTAAGGCATGGCCCGCCGACACACAAGCTGACATCATCCTAAATTAATTAACACCGGCATGCGTCACACACCGGCCTGAACAGTGCTGAAAACGCCACTACAAACAGCGTGGCCACGCACCCCCAGGCTAGTGCGTTAACCGTACAGGTAGTTGTACAAGGTTCCCAAGACTGACAACCATAAAAACGCGCCCATCGACCCCTTGGGCCGGTCCGAATCCACTATACAATAATTCAATTAATTTTCTCGGACCGCTAATTAATAGCCACCGACCCTTATAAACAACCGGGTCATCCAAGGAAAATTCGGGCGAGCAGGAAACCCTTTGTACAGATCGAATTAGTCAGCCCATGTCGCAGACAGCCTTCCACATCCAGGCCAAGGCATGGCGGCCTTATCTTTCCCGCATGCGTTAATTAAACTATATTCAGAGAAAACCGATTTTTTCTTTCTTTCTTTCTTTCTTTCTTTCTTTCTTTCTTTCTTTCTTTCTTTCTTTCTTTCTTTCTTTCTTTCTTTCTTCTTTCTTTCTTTCTTTCTTTCTTTCTTTCTTTCTTTCTTTCTTTCTTTCTTTCTTTCTTTCTTTCTTTCTTTCTTTCTTTCTTTCTTTCTTTCTTTCTTTCTGTCTTTCTGTCTGTCTGTCTTTCTTTCTTTCTTTCTTTCTTTCTTTCTTTCTTTCTTTCTTTCTTTCTTTCTTTCTTTCTTTCTTTCTTTCTTTCTTTCTTTCTTTCTTTCTTTCTTTCTTTCTTTCTTTCTTTCTTTCTTTCTTTCTTTCTTTCTTTCTTTCTTTCTTTCTTTCTTTCTTTCTTTCTTTCTTTCTTTCTTTCTTTCTTTCTTTCTTTCTTTCTTCTTTCTTTCTTTCTTTCTTTCTCTTTCTTTCTTTCTTTCTTTCTTTCTTTCTTTCTTTCTTTCTTTTCTTTCTTTCTTTCTTTCTTTCTTTCTTTCTTTCTTTCTTTCTTTCTTTCTTTCTTTCTTTCTTTCTTTCTTTCTTTCTTTCTTTCTTTCTTCTTTCTTTCTTTCTTTCTTTCTTTCTTTCTTTCTTTCTTTCTTTCTTTCTTTCTTCTTTTTCTTTCTTTCTTCTTTCTTTCTTTCTTTCTTTCTTTCTTTCTTTCTTTCTTTCTTTCTTTCTTTCTTTCTTTCTTTCTTTCTTTCTTTCTTTCTTTCTTTCTTTCTTTCTTTCTTTCTTTCTTTCTTTCTTTCTTCTTTCTTTCTTTCTTTCTTCTTTCTTTCTTTCTTTCTTTCTTTCTTTCTTTCTTTCTTTCTTTCTTTCTGTCTTCTGTCTTTCTTCTTTCTTTCTTTCTTTCTTTCTTTCTTTCTTTCTTTCTGTCTTCTTTCTTTCTTTCTTTCTTTCTTTCTTTCTTTCTTTCTTTCTTTCTTTCTTTCTTTCTTTCTTTCTTTCTTTCTTTCTTTCTTTCTTTCTTTCTTTCTTTCTTTCTTTCTTTCTTTCTTTCTTTCTTTCTTTCTTTCTTTCTTTCTTTCTTTCTTTCTTTCTTTCTTTCTTTCTTTCTTTCTTTCTTTCTTTCTTTCTTTCTTTCTTTCTTTCTTTCTTTCTTTAAGATCACTCAGCTCCCAAGAAGACCAGCATTTGATTGAATACAATAAGTGGAGCCCTGCCACAAATGCAGCAGTTAACAGTGGCCTTAAGGTTTCTCAATCCGCACGCGGAAGCAAGAAGCCTCCAGGGTGGGAGGGAGGGGAAAGAAACAATTCTATTAACCGTGGAACTCCAGGGTAACCAGACTCTTTATTAAAACAATAAGTAGAGCACATCGGGAAGTGGCCCTCAACTGGCCATCCTTACTCATGGGAACACTTTATGTCCAAAAAGGCTAGCCTTACCCCCAAACAGGCAACACACAGGGAGGGCGGGTGGGAAAACAAAAGAGACCGCCATGAGCTAGGTGAGCAAGCTTTTATCGTGTTTCAAGGCCAACGGCTCTCTACCAACGGCCAGATCCGGCAACGGCCTCTAAACAGTTTTAGCCGTCAAGTTTTACTTCAGATATTGCCTGTTGCAAACCCGTCCGCAATCACAGATCTGCTAGGAGAACCTAGACGCAAAAATCCGTCGTCAAGGTACTCAGCACACCGTCAAGGTATGGGCCGCAACAATTAGGCCATATCTTCCGTAATACTCGTACACTAGAAGCCTAATCAACCTTATTACGATCACATCACCCAGCTCTATTTCACCTAGCATCAGCGGCTCCCCTTCCGTATCACTATAAAGAAACTATGTTCAGAGAACCCCGATTCTATTAACCGTGGAACTCCAGGGTAACCAGACTCTTTATTAAAACAATAAGTAGAGCACATCGGGAAGTGGCCCTCAACTGGCCATCCTTACCCATGGGAACACTTTATGTCCAAAAAGGCTAGCCTTACCCTTACATCCCTCCCTGGCGACCCAAGCCAGGGGCAAAACAAAAACCGGTGGACGCATAAGACAAGAATGAAGGGAACTTAAGAGGAAGGCAGAGAAAAGACGCTCCGCCAAATGCGCGGGGGGCAGGCGGCGATAGCCCGAACCAGGGCGTCAGGAAGGGTGAGGGCCAAGCTCCGGTGCAATCCCACATAGTGGGCGACAGTTTTGCTGCTGCGCCAGCGACCCCGATGCTGAATATCAGCCATGCTGCGCTGCCGCAAAAAATCATAGGTAGCCCCCCCATGCCGCAGCCCGTGAATGGTAAACACCGTGTCGACCCCCAAAGCTTGCGTGGCCTGATGCCAAACCCGGCTGAACTGGGCATAATCGTAAGGGAACACCCGCTCCCAGGCCGCCTTGCCACGCATACAAGCCCGCAAGAGGGTCTCAGTCATGACATCCTCGATCACCACAGACTGCACCTCCCCCTTAGCCGTCTTAGCTGACATCAACAACAAGGCGCCCCGCTGCGAACCCCGCAACCGAACATCAGGCTGCAAGCGCACATGGCCGACCAACAGGTTGAGCGCCTCCGATACCCGCAGGTATTGTTGGAAAATAACGATGACCATCATAGCCGCACGAGGCTGCCGCTGGAGCACCATAGTACAAGCAAGCGCAAACGCAGCCTCCCATGGAATGGGGGGGGGGCACGAGGGGGTGCCAACGTGCGCCAGCCAGCCAAAACACTTCGTGCCAAGGCCCAATCCCGCACCTCCCGGGGGAAGTACAAATTCAGGCCCATAAGCGCATTGACACACAACTGGCGGCTGTAACACCGTGAGTGCGCCCAAGCGACATACTCGCAATAGTATTCCTCTATCGTCAAGCCGCGCAACAAGCTGCCAACCCGACCCCGCCGGCTCGCCCACCATGCGAAAAAGGACCTAAGACCCCGATGGTAAACCATCAAAGTAGCCGGCTTCACCTTGCCCTCAAGAAGGGTCAAGTAGCTAGCGCCAAGCCGAGGCCCGGGATTGGGATGAACACCCTCGCGAGTCAAATCGCGGACCCACCCGGCCACCGAGGCAGCCATGGAAAGCCCCCGCGAAGGCCCATCCGCAGGCTGAAGCTCACTTGGCGTCCAGACCCATTGTGAGCGGCTGCCGGTGACCAACGTAAGAGCGCACAACCGGCGGCATTGCTTGTTTAACCGGTAAGAAGAGGAACGCCCTTTAGCCAAGCAGCCCAAAGCGGCAGTGGAGTCCACTAACCTCACCACCCGCTTACCCCATGTTCCGAGGTTCCGGGCCGAGCGCTCCACCCCCTTCACAGCGGCCCGCACTTCCTTCTCGTTGATGTGCATGGTCGAATCGCGCCAGCGACTCTTGATCCCGACGCGCCATCGCCCGTGGATGATGGCTTTTTCCGCGGCCTTGGTCAAGGGTCTAGGCCCGGCATACATGGCCTCACCTGGGGTGAGGAGGGTTGGGTAACCCCGCACCTCCCGGGCCCGAGCTAATTCCGTCACCTCAGCTGGGGCCATCTCAGCGTAGACAACCCCCTGCCCAAAACTAGACGCATCCGAGGCCACCACCACCGGAGCCAGGGCAGCCCCCCGGTCCACACGGAGCATGGGGGCCAACGCCATGGCACACTCGAGCTCATCGCGCACACCTTGCCACAAAGGTCGCGTTCGCTGGCCCCACCCCTTGAGGTTGATGAACTTAAAACTCTGCTGCCATATGGACAAGCAAGTGCGGCTGAGCATCTGCAGCCACACCCACCGGCCCACGACGGCCGCCAGCGCCTCAGCGGTAGCGCGTCCCCTCTCGAGGAGTACACGAGTGTGCGCAACCACAAGGGTGAGCTGCTTAGCTGTCGGCTCCAACACCCCATCCCGCCGGTGAACAACACCCAGAGCTTCTAGCTCGTCCTCCCCCTCCGGGCTAGCCATGATCGTCTTGTCCTTGGAGGGCACAAGGTTGTTAGGCGCGTACCCGTCTTCAATAGCACTCGCGATTAAGCGATTCACCGCCTCGCACGTGCGCCCATTGCTGACCACCAGGTCATCAATAGTGATGGATACCATAGGGGCAGGGGGGTCCTCAAGGTCGATTTGCATCTCCCTCGTGCTCTCCTCCTTGTACTCGATGGCTAGGGCGGTTGGGTTACCCCATGCATTCCGAAGCACGGTCAGCTCCCCTACACTTGTGAGGCGGTTCACCTGCCGTCTAGGATCCAAAGCGCCCGTGGCATAGAGGACCATCTCATGGATGGCTTCCCCTAGCGCTACAGCGTGGGAGTGCCCCATGGCCAGCACTTTCAGCACTGGCCACACCCTCCTCCGCCGCCCCGGCAGCCCGACATCGGTGGACCACACATCAGGTAGCCCTTGATAATCCCACCACCACTCCGGCACTTGGATGGTATAGTAATACGAGACCAGATCGCTCTTGGCCGTGTAGCACCGACCCTTGATATAGACCTCCGAGTATATGCCCAGGTGGGGTAACACCGTCTTAGGGGGGTCCACCCACAGTGCGTTCCCCAACTTCTTATTCACAATGAGCCTTAACTCCCCCACTCCTTTGGCCACCCCAAAACATCCGTCTACCCACTTTGGCCGCGTCTCTCGGAACTCCACCATCCCCACGTCCGCTGCCCTCCCCATCAACTTGCCCCACTCCGCCATGGTGCACCCTCGGCTGGGGGCAGGTACATTCCAATACCTCGCACTGGCAGCCACCTCCGGCTTGATGCAGTTGGCTTCGCTCGCGTACACCTCTCGCCAACTAGGTCGTAGCGCCAGCAAATCCAGCAGCTTCGCCTTTCCTGCCACCTCGCGCTTCGGCAGACTCACCCGCTCCGCCACAAGTTGTTCATACTTATTACATTTCCCATAGATTAGATCACTTCCTTCTGCGGGGCCTGTCGCAACGCCGGTTACGCGGCGACTGTACCACTCGCAGTGCTTCTTGACCCTTTTCAGGGCCTCCGCCGTTCCTCTGGAGCACGCGCCTCCAGATTTAGGCGGAGGGTCTGCCCCCCCGTGCCATAGCCAATTCAACCACGTAATCACCTTGTGTTGTAGAGTGAAGGTCCGGCGGCGGCGAGTTGCACGCTGGCGTCTGCGTGCTGACCTCACTCTCCCCCACGTAGTGCTTAGAGGCATTGTAGGAAGAGGCAGTGGGAAGGGGGAGCGGTTTACCCTTTCGGTGTTTACTTGGTTTGCTGGGCCTTGCCCAGCTTCTCCATCATCGTGGCGCTTTGCAGGGCCATCTTCATGGCCGGGTTGCTCACCAAGGAGGCATCTTCCTTGAGAGCAAGGAGGTGGCCAGCCACCTTCCACCCTCCTGACCCCTGGCTCTCCACTAGGAGCATGGCTGCCACCACCCTCATGAGATACTCTACCCCAGCCAACTCCCCGGCTGCCGGCCCCAACTCCTTGAAGAGTGTGTCCATGGCCAGGGCGATGTTCATGACCACCTTCCTGCTTTCCTGGTTCCTCCACCCCCCTTGGCGAGTAGCCATGATCCAACTCTTTATCCCCCCTCCATTGTCGTTGGCATCCTCGAGCACCTCGGGGAGCACTCTCTCTTGCACCCTCCAATTCACCACTTGTGCTCGAGTGGGCAGCGTCACCCCTTTGGTCTTTTTCGGCTTCCTGGAAGCCCCATCTGCCCCGGCCAGCGCATCCTTCAATTTCGTCAGGAAATCCTCTTCCTCGGACTCCTCCTCCTCCTCCTCTTCTTTGCCCGCCTGCCCCTGCTTGCCAATAATAGCCGCCAGCTCCAAGAGCTGCTCCCTCACATCCCCCGCGGCCTTTCCCTTGCTCGGGGCTGGGCTTCCGACTTTTTTCGTCCCCTTTTTCGCCCCTTTCGTGGGCCGGCGTGGTGGCTGCATCTCCTCTTCGTCCGAGTCCGCCAAGTCCCGGGCGCTTTGGAGGGCTGCCACTAGCGCTTCGTTTGGGTCCGCTGCTGCCAGAATTTCAGGCCCGTCCACGTGGTCGACCAGCAGTCCAACGACGGACTCCAGCTGGGCCGCAGACCACCGGCTGACAGTAGTTACCCAGTCGGTCCCGAGGACCGCCTCAAAGGCAGCGCACACTTCAGGCAGGCCCGAGCAAGTGGAGAGCTCCTGATGGAGCCTTTTCTTCTGCGTCGGCCAGCCTAGTCGGCCCTTTCCCGTCTGTTTAGTAGCTGTCGGCACCTCGGGATTAGCTTTCGGTAATTGCTTCCCAGCACCTGTCGAACCTGGCTTCCGCCCGGGCTTCGGCATCCCAGCCGCTTTGCAGAAAGGAATTCTGGGCGTCAGCTACGCTGCCCCTGACCCCTGTCGCCGCCTTCGTTAAAACAAAAGAGACCGCCATGAGCTAGGTGAGCAAGCTTTTATCGTGTTTCAAGGCCAACGGCTCTCTACCAACGGCCAGATCCGGCAACGGCCTCTAAACAGTTTTAGCCGTCAAGTTTTACTTCAGATATTGCCTGTTGCAAACCCGTCCGCAATCACAGATCTGCTAGGAGAACCTAGACGCAAAAATCCGTCGTCAAGGTACTCAGCACACCGTCAAGGTATGGGCCGCAACAATTAGGCCATATCTTCCGTAATACTCGTACACTAGAAGCCTAATCAACCTTATTACGATCACATCACCCAGCTCTATTTCACCTAGCATCAGCGGCTCCCCTTCCGTATCACTATAAAGAAACTATGTTCAGAGAACCCCGATTGCGGATCATTGCCTGCCTAGCTTGCTTAAGGCATGGCCCGCCGACACACAAGCTGACATCATCCTAAATTAATTAACACCGGCATGCGTCACACACCGGCCTGAACAGTGCTGAAAACGCCACTACAAACAGCGTGGCCACGCACCCCCAGGCTAGTGCGTTAACCGTACAGGTAGTTGTACAAGGTTCCCAAGACTGACAACCATAAAAACGCGCCCATCGACCCCTTGGGCCGGTCCGAATCCACTATACAATAATTCAATTAATTTTCTCGGACCGCTAATTAATAGCCACCGACCCTTATAAACAACCGGGTCATCCAAGGAAAATTCGGGCGAGCAGGAAACCCTTTGTACAGATCGAATTAGTCAGCCCATGTCGCAGACAGCCTTCCACATCCAGGCCAAGGCATGGCGGCCTTATCTTTCCCGCATGCGTTAATTAAACTATATTCAGAGAAAACCGATTAAGATCACTCAGCTCCCAAGAAGACCAGCATTTGATTGAATACAATAAGTGGAGCCCTGCCACAAATGCAGCAGTTAACAGTGGCCTTAAGGTTTCTCAATCCGCACGCGGAAGCAAGAAGCCTCCACCCAATTACCCCCCCCTGGCGCCAACCCCATTGCGCCGATTAAACTCATGACCACCGTGCGCGAAAGAGCGTGTC
>RPFO01000080.1:9099112-9111612 GCA_009746045.1 Mesostigma viride | reverse complement strand
CACAAGTGACCGCCCTGCCGCAAAACGGGAGCCCCCCCACATCGGGAGGCGTGTGCCCGGCGGCTGTGGATGCATGGCCAGGCCCAAAAAGGCCCAGCGCATTTGCACTGCGATTGCGCACGGCCAGCCTATCATGACCCCTCTCGGGGCCCCGAGTCGGTACCGCTATGGCCGTCTCCCCATAGACCCGGGGTGCTTCGAGAAAAAACGTGGACCTAGCCCAGGCCCCGCCAGCCCGGATGCCCGAGGCCACAGCCCCAGGCACCTGGCTGAACGAGAGTCCGTTCAGCCAAGACCGCATTCCCCCCCGAGGTTTCTATGCGTGGGGAAAAAATTTCTAGCTTAGACGCTTTTCCCATCGCCGTCCCCAGCCCCAACCACCCCCCCCTCGGCGGAAGGCAATTGCAAAGTTTGCTGGCCAGCAGCAATTTCCGAAGAAAAAGCCGCAGGCCGCGGACCGAGACACGGGTCGCCAGTGCCAGCCATCCGGCTCCAACCCGGGGTGCAAGCATCCCCAGGTACGGAGCACCAGCTCGCGCACTGGGCCGACCAAGCGACAGTTGAGCACCTGTCACGGCATCCGGCCCACCAAAGACCCCAAGCTGGGGAAAAGGTGCGGACCGGAGGTAATCTTTTTCTTTTCTTTTAGTTAACCGGGCGAGGAACTACACCTGGCCGGTTAACAACTGGAAGTCTCACCACTGGCCAAGTGGCCAGTGCAACCAGTGCTTTTGGGATTTTGCTCCGCAGCACCCATAGCTGCGGCTGCCGCCGCAACGACAACGAGCAAAGAAAGAGGCCGACAAAACCAGCCAGAGCGGCTTTTAGTCGCAAAACCTCCCTTATCCCTAGCTAACTGACGTCATTAAACCCTTATGTTTAGTGGATGCTAGTAAGACGCTAACCGTACAGACCGGGGTAGAATATCCCGAATCTGCACGGCTAGTATTAAATAATGCGTAGGTTGTTCTTTTCAGGGGCACTGCACCTCACGCCCCGTTCCGCCCGGGTATAATCAACCCAAGCGCGGAACGCACATTTTATTTAATTCATTTTTCAACCATGCACTATATTGCATCTACTAATCACAAAAGCTCTAGCCAAACAGCTACGAGTAAACACTGCGACCTATAAGCCGCTCATCCAGCGGCCTCTTGTTCCCGCATTCACGTATAGAAGAAACTCCGTTCAAAGAACCCCGATTCCTACAGATGGCCACGCGGATCCTGGAATCAGTCCGTCTTCGCGTATTTCCGCAGTTCCTCTCAGACAACTACCGGCTAGACCTTCCTGCTGCTCGATCTCAGTAGTGCGGCGTGGGAAACAACAACAATGCAACAACCCTATAGTCGGTCCTTAGTTCCACGCCATCAACTGAATGCGTCCAGGAATCATGATAGTTGTCTGATGTCTAGTCAGTTGCTAGTAATCGTACTATGTGCGGCAAAAAACGTGGATCGACAACCGCGGCCGAGCCGCGTACCGGCGAATGGGTCCGGCCCGGCCCCGGTCACGTGCGGCTCAGTGTAAATGGCTGATAACTTCCGTCCACGTCTGCTCATTCGATTTCGGCCGCCGGCTATCAGGAATGGACTCCATTCGTGATAGCCACCAGCCGGAATTGAACGACGGATAGTCGGATACATTTAGCGGAGTGACCAGTTAATTGGTTAATTATTAATGAATGAATGAATTAATAATTGGTTAATTCAATAAATAAATAAATAAATAAACTCGTGCTTCCGTTGGGGAGTCATGGATTAATTAATTTAAGTCGTGCTCCCTAAGTAATTAATTAATTGAACTCCGTTGGGGAGACGTGACTCCGTTGGGGAGTCCCGGATTAAATAAATAATTAATTAAAGTCGTGCTCCCATTGGGGAGACACGGAGCATTAACCCCGATGGATGGATGGATGGATGGATGGATGGATGGATGGATGGATGGATGGATGGATGGATGGATGGATGGATGGATGGATGGATGGATGGATGGATGGATGGATGGATGGATGGATGGATGGATGGATGGATGGATGGATGGATGGATGGATGGATGGATGGATGGATGGATGGATGGATGGATGGATGGATGGATGGATGGATGGATGGATGGATGGATGGATGGATGGATGGATGGATGGATGGATGGATGGATGGATGGATGGATGGATGGATGGATGGATGGATGGATGGATGGATGGATGGATGGATGGATGGATGGATGGATGGATGGATGGATGGATGGATGGATGGATGGATGGATGGATGGATGGATGGATGGATGGATGGATGGATGGATGGATGGATGGATGGATGGATGGATGGATGGATGGATGGATGGATGGATGGATGGATGGATGGATGGATGGATGGATGGATGGATGGATGGATGGATGGATGGATGGATGGATGGATGGATGGATGGATGGATGGATGGATGGATGGATGGATGGATGGATGGATGGATGGATGGATGGATGGATGGATGGATGGATGGATGGATGGATGGATGGATGGATGGATGGATGGATGGATGGATGGATGGATGGATGGATGTCAGGCTTGTCTTACATGATGCAGTGGAACTTTGGTGCTGGAGGGTTAATTGCGGCCCGGTCTGGTTTAGCTTCAGTGCTCTCATGGCGGCCTTCATTTGTAATTATTTGAATGCATGCCCATTGGGCCATGCATAGTGTATATTTTTTACGCATGCACGCCCATTATGTATCGCTGGGTCCATCCCATCAATGCTTGTTTATTGCCAGGTCTGGTGTAAGTAAGTTAGTACTTGCGTGTCATGCGCATGGGCATGTTTAGAGTACTATGCTAATCTCTTTAGAAACATAATTACACGGAAGTTACAAATCTCATCTGCATCATGCCCCAAGACACTACATTAAAGAATCAAATAAAATTATAACATGCCTCCGTTGGGAGATCATGCAGCACATGCATATTCCTTGCTGAATGGGTAGAGGTGGGTCAAGCCGCGACATCGAAATAAGCTAACTCTAAGCTATCTAGTCTACAAAATCCTCACTACACTTCTCCCCAAAGCGCCCCTTCCGCTTTGGGGGAGGGGGCTTACCCACATGGGCTGGCGTGTGAGCCGGGACATTGGTCTTCCACCTCTTCTTGTTCTGCATAGGAACCGAGAGCGAAGAAATGCGGTGTGGGGACCCCTTCTCGTGGTAATGCGTTACATGTACTCCCCACCGGGCTTTGCTCTTCATGGGTTCATAAAGACAACAATTATTCAGTAAGAATTTAATAAATTAGGAACATATATCCGTTGGGAGTCACTGTTACACATATACCTGAAAAGGGGCATATGATTTTAAATACATTCTGAGCTACAACCTGCACGTGCATGGGTTTAGTTAACTGGCACCTATACTAGAGGCCTGACATGGGGTGGAGCTTCAGTGCTTCCCCGCCTTCTCCTTCTCCCACACTGGGTGCTCCGCGTCCTTCTTCTCCGGCCCTGCCCATGGGTGCACCGGCCCCGCCTCCTCCTTCTCCTCACGGGACGATTCGCGCTCCACGCATGGCTGCAGCATCAGTTAGCACGGGCAAGACATAGCAGTAACCGCGCTATGGCTGTTCTAGCACCAGCCTAGCAGACTGCCATGATCACTCAGCAAACCCACGACAGCTAAACCCTTGGCTGTCACAACCAGTCCATGCATCATTAAGTATGGGTACAGGGAAAGCTTCCCGCATATCCATGGCCATATGGATGGCAGCAACACAACGACTTGCCCCCTAGCCCCCCGTGCACACACAAAAACGTGGGTCGTGGCTTCCACGCCCCATCCGCCATGCATGACAGCGCGTACCTTACTCGCATTCACACCGGGCTGCATCCCAGCGCCGTTGCTGTCCCCATGTGACACGTCGGCTGATTAAGCAGATACACAGCAGAGTCTGATGTAAACCGCTAAACCCCAAACCCATGCAGACCACAGTCAAGGACGCGTGCATGTCAAGCCATGCCAATTGTGAACCGTACAGCAATTTACTTTTCAAGCCTGAAGAGGTGGATAGCAGATACTAGCCTGGAAGAGGTTACAGGGGCACATGTCCATTAGCGAGCGGAACAACACAGCATACACCCTACAAGCGTACCGCACAATGTCCTCCTGCAATTGTCTGCAGATCTCCCAATGCCGCAGACATCTCCACTGCTCTCATGGCGATTGCAAATGCTTCATGCCGCTGACATCTCCACTGCTCTCATGGCGATTGCAAATGCTTGATGCCGCACCTCTGCTTACAGCAGAAAAGCTTCCTCCGGGCGAGGCACCTGACTGGAACCAACACCCATTCCTTTGCTTCACAACGTGGCCATGACAGCATCGTGAATCTGCTTCGCCAACGCCCACACTTCAGGACCCGCGCCCTGCACCGCCATGGCCACAGGCTGCACCGCTGCAATCGATGCAGCATTCACTGCCTGCGCCGCACCATGTACTGCATGCACGAAAGCCAACCCTGGCTCGGTTATCATGGTCTTGCCCGATTCCTGCTGCTTCTTCTTCTTCGATGCGGTTATGCGCACTTTATACCCCTTCCTCTCCAAGCACGCCTTCAGCACCTGGCTCGTGCGGTGCTGAATATGCTTCTGAAGGCGCGCCTTCTAAACACGAAATGTTGGCAATGTATGATTCCCAAACGGCATGATAGGCACATAATCAGTCCCATTAATTGCTTTGCGGCAGTCAATGCACCAGAACACCTGTTGAAAAAAGAAGGTTATGCACGCTAGCGATTACCCGCGGCAAGAAGCAATCAACACGCCTCGCTAACAACTGCAACCACAATGTAATTCATGACGGGCCACTCACCGCTACCCTGCTCTCCTGCTTCAATGTCTCCCCATTCTCAAGGCCTCCATTGTAAACCTCTCCGTCTTCACCATCGTCATCGTCTTCCTCTTCCTCCACTCCGACGTATCCGTGTTTCCTTTTCCTAAGATACCTAGGGTTGTTCAAGTCGTATGTGCGGCGTTGGCACACTTCCAACAAAATTTTGGCCGCCTCTACCCATTACCATTTATTCGTACTATCATAACATATCCAGGCGTTTGAAAAATCATTCCCTCGTTCGAACTTCTACCCCTGGGCGTCCATGACGAGGCAGTCACGACGGGACGCAGATGCACAAAAATAAAACAAGGCGACATCCCTTCAATCATTGACCAAAAAACAGAATACGCGCAGAACTTGGATTTCAACACCACGCACCCATTACCAGCGAGCACGGCTGGCCTGCAACCGCCATCATTTCATAACCAGAAGCCAGGGCCCACACTCCATCCCGTTACCTCATCTTCCACGCACGGCTTCCGCTGCTTCCCTCTGCTCTTTCGCATTCTCCGCCAGCAACCTCGCCTTCTCCTCGTCCAACAATCCACTAAGAATAAAATCCCCTCTATTGGACGCCATTCAGACGAACTTTGCTAGCGTCTTTTCACCGGCCCCAGCACACATAATCTATAGCCGCTTAATGACAACGGCCGACAACGACAACTGCTGAATAGGCGAAAAAGGCTGATAACTACATTTTTATATTTCGCTGCATTTGCTATTAGACACGCACGTTCTCCCACTTCTCCATTACAATATAATTATTCCGGTGAAATGGGTGTTAGTTTATTTCCAGTTAAGGTGACCCAGGTATGCCAAAAATAGCCTGAAATGCCTAGTTTTGCCTAAATTGGGGTGCCCGCATTAATAAGGCGCGCCCTGCGACCAAGGTAGCCATTGTACTGTAGATATATCGTCATCCGGCATACGTGTAAAGACCTGGTTCATGCCCATGAGTGCATGGAAGACTTCCAGGGGGCTGGGGGTGTCATTGTTAGGGCCCGGGTCCCATACTTTGTGTTGTTCCGTCGCCAGGAGCCAGTAACGACGCATAGCCAGGTTCCAAGAGGAGATAAACCGGCGGACCACGGCACCTCTCGTGTACGCGGCACGTAACGTGAATACGGTCTCGTTGCGAACTTGCCATATGGTGTGAAGCATCGTCGTGCGTAGCCATATCCATGCCATCTGGTTGGCTGTGAGGCTCGCGTCCCGTAATCCCGTGATGCCGAAAATAACCGTAGATAGTGTGACGGTGGTGGGGGGAGCTGTAATAGCCATCCACTTGGCCCATATACCCAGCAGCCATTGCCAAACCCCGGCGAGTTGGCAGTCCAGAAATCTGTGCTCAATTGTTTCATCTGGAAAGTTGCATAAGCACGCCGCCGCGTGGGAGTACCGGTGGTGCAATTGGGAATTGACCCCGATGGCCCGATGCATAAGCAGGTGCTGGACGTCGGTGGCCCGTTTGTCAACCAATGGGTGATCAACTGCCAAGGTAATGTTCTTGATCCAGGTGTAGCCCGGCCACTCGGGGTGCCAGCGGAGGCGACCCGGGTGCATCCTATGATTTTTATGTAGAAGTAGCCGGTATCCCCAGTCTGCCGTGTACTCGAAAAGGCACTTCGTCATGGGGGTGCCGCCAGATGTGAGGACCCACCCAAATTCTAGCGGGTCTAGAGCAAGCGTGTCCAGTCGCCCTTTGCCAACATGTAGCCATGTGGTGTCGCGTATCACTGTGGTGGGGTCCAAGGGTAACATGCACGCCTGTGACAGTGACCACGGGACCACTCGAATGCGGTGACATTGAAATGCTGGAATGTAGGCGTACGATGTAATCAATTTGCCGAGAAGTCCTTGACCGTCGGGTGTCTCCTGGAGCAATTGTATGGTAACGCCCGTCGACGCGACCGCAACGATGCAGCCCTTATGTATGGGCGTGTCGCGATCCGGGTAATAGCTCACCCATTCCCCGACTTGTAGGGGTTTGCGTGGGGTTGTCATGAGGGTATGCCATCCTGCGGGAATTGCTTGTAGAAGGTTGTCCCAAGCTGGTCGGCTGGGCATGTTTGCGATCCACGCACTGATTTCCGTGTATGTTAGGAGGCGATATCGGTCACCGTCAGCCGCGTATAAATCGATGATTCGCGTAACCGGCGGGTTGGCCGTCAAAAAGCCCTCATATGGGTTGCGGCCGCTTAAAACACCAAACACATTATGCTCACTATCGCGCAGCAAATCATTGAAATATAATGGTTGGCGTGCCACCTCTTCCCGCGTGGTAGGGTGAGCAATTCTGTCCGGTTTTAGGTTCTTATAACCTTTCCACATACGTGCCCAGTACCATGATAAGCCTTTATACGAAGTGAGCGCACATGTAAGTATTGCTGCCCCCAAGTGCCATGATGTACCATTGTTGTGGGTATAGGTTGTGGCGAAAGCTTCTTGTGCCAACATACAACCAGGGTGTGCGTTTACGCCTATGAAAGCGGTTAGGATCTGTTTGGTGTACACTGACCATAAGCGCCACTCCATATTATGTAAGCCCAAGCCTCCTTGAACCCATGGCATATAGGACATGTCCCGATCGATCCATCCCGGCACCGTGTGTGTTATGATACCCTGCTGTTTCCAAACAAAATTGCTGCCGATTCGTTGGATGATCTTGGTGGTGTACTCGTTAGGTGGGTGACCTTGGCAGTAGTAGAGCACTTTGGAGAATAACATTTGGTTGGTGATGAGGACCCTGCCCCGTAGGCTGAGACGGGGAACCGCTGCCCATCTTGATGCCGCTTGGAGCATGCCTGTGAGTTTGCCACTGTGTGTTGTGTTGTCATACAAAAAGGTGGGGTGTTCAGCAAGACGTCCATCCATAGTGCAACCGATAGGGCAGTTGTGTAATAGGTGGTGACCGTCTGGCTGGACCCATGTCACAGGCAGATTAGGGAGTGATAAGCGGGGGGAGGATCCTCTCCCGATGTGCAGCCCCGTGGACTTTTGCACGTTACACCGCTGTTGAGAGGCCATAGAGTATGTCGTGATATTCTCCATGATAGCATGCACATCGGTAGTGGAGGTGCAGACATTAGTGGTGTCATCAACATAAGCAGTTTGGAACAAACCTCGCGGTTTACCTTGGATGGGGAAGCCCCTGATCCTGTTGTCGCGAGCGTGCAAAAAGAACAGCCCGGCATGCGCAAGAAGAAACAGGAGCGGGGACATGCAGTCGCCTTGTGGGAGTGACCTAGAGCTAGTGCCTGTGCGTGAGAAGTGCCCGTTTAGGAGTAGGGTCCATGAGAGCGATTGAATCATACCGATGGTGACATGCGTGAAAGTGCCACCAAATCCGAAACCGCGCAATGTCTTCTCAAGGTAGTCCCAACACATGCGGTCAAAAGCTTTTTTGAAATCCCAGAATAGTATGATGCCGAGTATGTTGTGGCGCCACGCTTTTTCCACTATGTCCATAAGCATGGTAATGCTATCGTTTATGTGTAGGTTAGCGCGGAAGCCGACTTGTTCCGGACCGATTAGGTCGTCGAGTACTGTGTAAATGCGTAGTTGTAGTATTTTACTGATGATTTTGTACGCAACCGTGAGTAGTCGTATGGGACGGTAGTTTTGCCATTGAGTTTTAGACCCCTTTTTAAATATGAGGATTAGTGCGGTTTCTGCCCAGTTGCCAGGGACGATACCTGTGCGCCATACTTCGAGGACGCATTTGTAAAAGCCGGCAGAAAGGTCGGGCCAAAACTTCCTCCAAAATTCTACAGGGATGCCGTCCACTCCGGGTGCACTACCGAGTTTGATTTTGAGCATAGCAGCCTGTGTCTCAGCTTGTGTGGGTGTCTGATCTAGTTCTTGCTGCTGCGTGGTGGTGAGGCGCCGTGGTATCGCCTGAAGGACTTGGTGGATAGCTTGAGGTGCTTGAGGGTGCGGTTTACTTCGGAATAGCTTCGTAAAATATTGATGACCGCTGTTTAGTATGGAATGGGTGTCGGTGTGGATGCCCTGGTCGTCGTGAATTTCAGTTATCAGCGTGTGTGTTCGTTGCTTCGGGAGGAGTGCAAAATATTCTTTATTCATTTTTTCCCCCGTTGTGTGCCACCAAAGGTTTTCCGCATCTATGGCGTTAGCGTGTCTTTCGTATCGTAGTTTGTCCAAGGCTAGCTGGGCTTGTTGCATTTTCGCCATGTCATAAGTAGTGAGTGTTTGCTTAAGTTGTAGACGATTGACAATACGTTCGTAACATCGGTATTCATGGCCTTTCTGTTGTCTAAGCTCAGCAGTGTATTTCTTAGAAAGTTGCAGTACATGTTGTAGGCCGGCTTGCATCCATCGACAATGATCGGTATAGTGAGGGATGCTGGCCACCCACTCTCGCCAAAAAGCTTTTACTTGAGCCGTGAATGTTTGATCCCTCAATAAGTCTCGGTTGAAGCGGGGGATACCGGGTCCCCGCGTCGGTGGGGTGTGGTGCGTTAAGGTGATAATACAAGGGTAGTGGTCCGAAAGAGTGATAGAGCGATCTACCCTAGCATGACATACAAGGTCCGCCCAAGCGTGCGTGGCATAGATTCTGTCTAGACGGCGTGTGATGCGGTGACCGTCGCGTGTTGCAAGCCAAGTGTGGTCGTTGTCCCTGGAGCGCAGTAGGTCGTGTAGGTTAAGCTCTAGTAGCTGTTCGTGAAAGGGGTTTGTACGTGATTGAGGGTGCGCCGCCATGTCTAGATTGAAATCACCCATCAATATGACCTCCAGGCCGTGGGAAATAATGGCGTGGATCATCTGAAACATGTCTTTGAAAAAATTATGTTGTTCAGCTGGGTCGGTTGGGGCGTAAATTGAAAGAAGGTACCCCTGCTTGCTACCCCAGGTGATGTGCTGTCGTACCCAGCGGCCTTGCCATTGAGCCGCCGCCGTATCTACCGGTTGGGACCAAGTGTGGCAGGTGAGGTGTGAGGAAGCCGTTTTACGGTATTGAATCAAAGCTGTGCCCCCCTGGGTTCCTCGCGCCCAAGCCCATCGACTCTCACTATTAGGAGCTAGTGCTCTCACTGCTTTGTTGGCCGTGACCCCGGGGCCTTGAATTTTATGCTCTTGCAGGCCCAGCCAGATCTCATGGGCTGGGCCGCCGTAGCCCTGCAGTAATGATGCGAGGTGAAGGGTTAATTGCTTGATACGAGTAGTATTGGGAATGCCATTAGCAGTACGTACTCCATAGCTATTGAGACCACGTACATTCCATGATACTATGGTGAGTTGGCTCATGTTAGTGGCGTATCAGGCAGGTCTTACCTAGTCACGGTGGGCGCGGCCGCCACGTCCGTTGCGTCCGGCGCCGCCACGGATGTCCAGGCCGGTGTTGTGAGTGACCCCGGTGGCTGCCGGCCGGGCGCGCTTAGTTCCTTGCCCCGGCGCCTCCGTGTCCATGTGTTCCCCGATCTCGTCCCCCTCCTCAAGATTCTCCGGTAGGCTGAGCTCTGCCCCGTTGGCGGCGTTGGGAATGTGCAGCGGCGATCCCGGTGGCTCGGTGTCCGCGGTTGGCTGGTCCTTGCGGCGGACAGGCCTGTACTGTGGCCAGGGGGTGCTGCTGCCCTCGAAAAGTTGCTTCTTGGACGTTAGTAGCCATCGCCCGGCCGCATCCGGTATCTTGCCCGTGTCATCTGGCTGGTATGTGCCTGGGAGGAGGATCTTCACTAGGTCAATTCCCCTCCTGGGACCCCCATTCTCAACGTGGGCCATGTGAAGGGTGGGGGTTTCCGGGTTGAGTGTGACCAGTGGGTTCAGCGCCAGGCTGTCAATGTGCATCTGCGCGTCGGTCCAGAAGTCGAGTGGGCGTTGTGTTTTGTACCCACGAGGTTCCCAGACGTACAGGTAGGGTTCGTTGGCCTCGTTGAGCGGGCAGAAAATGGAGTCCTCGTTGCCGGTTGAGGTGATGAGAAGGTGGAGCTTGAGGGCAATCCTTGCCCCCGCCGGCATACCCAGGTCGTGACAGACCCTCCAGTCGGCCAGTCCGTTCCAGAGGAAGCGGTTGATATCCTCTCCCATGGTTGTGTTCCGGCTGCCGTTGGGATCCTGGGCATTATCGGGGCGCGGTGTGGGGCCGAGGTTGGCATGAGCCATGCGGTCCTTCTTAGCCCTGTTAGCCGTGGACCTGTGCGGGCAGTCCTTAGGCTCATGTTCCCGGCTCCTCATGCAGCTGGTGCACACCGGGCGCTCCATGTCGATCTGCGTGGTGATCTTGTGGTTGCTGGCGATCTTGCCGGAGTTGTCGTGAGTTTGCACCGTGATGATGTCCGGAATGCAGCGGGGCCCATCCTCCGAGTAGCCGCCCGGCATGCCGTAGATCAGGTTTAGACCGTCTCCTGTAAGCCCACGTGCCGGGTCGAAGTTGGGTGTGAACCCCATGGCTGCGGAGTTCACCTTGATTTCTTCTTTTGCGGCCCGTGATGCTTTGCCTTGAACGGATTCCTCGTAGAGCGCCGGGTTCGACGGCGTGCCCCAGGGTCTGATAAGCATAGGTATCACCGCAATGTCGCGTGTTTCTGCCGGTAAGTGCGACAGAGTGAGGGTGAATTCGGCACCACTGTACTCGGGCTGGTACTTGTGAAGCCGGAAGACCTTGGGGCCCACCATGATGGACGGGTTGCCCTTGCCGTGGACGTAAGCTTTAAGAACTGCCTCAGCAGCTTCTGCGGATGGGAAGCGTACATGGAAGTTTGGTTGGTTTTTTACGCCGCCCACTATTATACCGCCCCGCTCGGCCATCAGCTTCCTCAGCTCATTCCTGTCAGAGACCGAAGCATCCATGCCGTGTAGGATGATGACCAAGATTTTCTCTGTAGATGCTTGAAGCGCAGCTTTCAATTCAGGGGACGGTGGAACTTTGCCATGGACAAGGTCGGTGTGGCTCATGGCGTACGGGGCCTGCGGGGCAACCATGGAAAAGCGCAGACAAACCACAAACGAGGAAGAATGTCAGTGTCGGGTGGTGGTGGGGTGCCGGAATTGAGCTGATGGGTGATGACCATGGGTGGAAGCCTCATTGCCTTGCCGTGTCTAGCAATGACGGCAGATCTCAGGGGGGGGTTTCTAGGCGAAGTCGAATCGCCAGGGAAGGCGTTAGTGGTTCCTCCACTAAACCGCCAGTGCATGGTAATTCCGTAACCAGGGGTTAAAGTGTGTCGTCCGCACCTGCGGTAAGGGGGTATTTGCATAGTCAGGAAACCCAGCACCTGCCGGGTATGCACTGACCATAGCTTGTACCGTCCTACGAACAGCACTTTACCCGTAATCCAACCGCAATCCGGGCTAGCCGTCATGAGAACAATGTGGTTTGCAGGTGCTTACGTACCCACGTAAGACAGCCTGTGACCGACATGGACCGCATGGCGGCTAGCCTCAAAGGTTGCGGGCAAGAGGGAGCTCGTTAGACGCACCTTTTAACGAAGAATCTGGAGGTATCTTCCCGGTCGCGAATGGTCGAGTCTATCGCCTACTATCCTTTACGCCGCCATAGCCATCTGCGCTCCTGCATAGCTCACAATATAATTATCCATCTGGCCGTGTACAGGCAAAGATCCCCGAAGTAACTTACTGAAACGTATCTTACAGCATCGGATCACTG
>RPFO01000080.1:8984112-9094112 GCA_009746045.1 Mesostigma viride | reverse complement strand
TCCTTTCACAAGTGGGGTGTGGGTCACTTGCCAGTTGGGGCCCTTACCTGCGCCAGACCATTGTGGCCACGCATTTACTTCTCCCAGGACATGATGGTTACCACTGCTTGTTAGCAGATGGTCCCTGTTGGGCCTAGGAGGTGCACTAGGACAGCAAGTATGGACACCAGGGCTGCTGTCATAGTTCTTATCTGTGAATATATCTGATATAGTTCTCAGATCAGAAATTTTGACACTGGTCAAGGCGTTTTTAGGCCCATTTTTTCGACTTTTGGGCAATTCTGCTGGCTGTTGGACCACCTCAGGCCCTTGTGCTCCTCCGGCTTAGGAGTTCTGGCTACCTGGCACTTGGTAGTAGCCCTGTTCGAGTCTGCTATCTTAATAGGTTGGCAGTCTGTGGCTTGCCTACTAGGCAGTAGTTTCTGAGTGCCATAGTGAAGAGTGCTGGCTCCTTCCTGCAGCCTGATTGACGTTTAGTCCGGGCAGTTGACAGTATGTGGTCCTTCTTCCAAGCAGCTTCTGGAGCCAGGCTCATTGGTGTCCGTCCCAGGCCTCCTTAAAGCAGCTTAGTCACTTCCCCATAGCGTGATTGGCGCAAGCAGCTAGTCTTGGTTGTCCAGTCAGGCAACAGCTGTGTTGGATACCCACATGTGGGGGTGGTCCAACGCTGATTGGGCGTGGTGGCAGTAGCCTATTGGGGGCTTGAGGCCAGTGGGGGATTGGGAACATGTCTCTGGAGGGCATGGTGCATGGAGGCTACGTTGGAGAGTACCCTGGTAGTGGACTAGTGCTGTTGGTGGCAACTGCAAGCACTCATGGTGACGAGTGCCAGCACTCCCGGTGGCGACTACCAGCACTCATGGTGGGGCCTGAGAGCACTCGTGGTGGCGACTGCAAGCACTGCATGATGGTGGCCGCTGGCGACTCTGGTGACTTGGGGACGCCCAAGTGACGCGTATCTGTAATGCTGGTGCCTGCTCCTGACGCTGTGTTGGGTCCTGCCTGCTGGTGGACATCAAGCCAGCTGTGTGCAGATGAGTAACCTCCTACCCTAATTGCTTTGCCCTGCTATGGACTTATCCTTGCTTGCATGGTGCCAGGATGGCTTGTTGTCTTGATAGTACACCATCCGCCCTTGAGCTGATTGCTTGCACAGCATGATGGTTGTATGAATGGGACTGCTTGCACGGGGGGTCTGGCATCATGTTTGCATGGGTAGGATGTCCTTGTGGGTTGGATGATGGGCGGGATCAACGGAGCTACAACTGTGGGGCCGGCTGGAGTCTTTGGCATGACAGTGATGACAATGGTGCCCACTCCGTTGACTCTTAATTGAGGCGTTGGACTACTTGGTGCTGGGCGGGGGCTCACATGAGCTTAGAGGTGTGGGTTAGTTGGGGGACCCATTCAGCCCTCTACCACCCTTACTGTTACGTCCTGGCTCTACTCGATCCCAAACCCCGCGCCTAACCTTACCTAAACTAGTGAGGGTACCTAGCGATGAGGAGCTGTATTGGCTATAAGACCTAGGACGCGACGACTCTGCTCTCAATGCATTCCGATACATGCGGTTACTGTACGCCATATACCAAATAATGCCGGGACACTACGAAGTAAACACTGGTAAATTCACGACCCAAAACGATGTATTACAATTCCATAATACACGCCGAGTGCGATTCACGAAGGACAACCGCTGCATAAATGATCGCCGACATGCGTGTATGCTCGGGCCGACACCGACCCTCGCCTACAGGACCAACGCATGTCCACAAGGTTCAAACGGAGGATAAAGGACCACTACTAAAGTACGCAGCGCGGCGCGACTGCACCAAGCCACCATACTGTACGATTGCCACGTCACAAGGCCCGGTACCAACCGGCCAAAAAGGTCCTAACTACACGTAAGCTTAGGAAAGTCAACGGACTGTCTCGAAATGGCTGAGGCACAAAGGACCTAATTTACGTCCGTAACAACAACAAAAGTTACGCGACGTAACACCTCCCCCCCACAAAGGTAGGGAGCCCTCGCCCTACGTACACGGAGGAAACCAAAGGAGAAGGAGGATCTAAAGCACCCAACAAAGCCTAACACAATCGACAGGCCATCCAAGGTACAAAGCACCAACATGTTAACTCGGTCTCCACCACCACGCCGGGTGGTGTAGGGTTAGCCAGCACCAAGCCTGGTGGGAGGTTCCCCTAACTGCCTGGAACAGAGTCCTTGCCGGGGGGGACGGCACTGGGCAGGACACACAGAGTAAACAAATCAGTACCAAGGACCAAGAACGACCAATCAACTGGCCAGAATATGAGGGCGACTCTATATACCGGAGGGACAACACCCTCAGGTCGGGCCTAGAGCCCTCTGTCTACACACCAGTAGCCTGAAAAGTACCACGGGTGGCCAAAAGCACATCCAGGTACGCCCGGTGATGAGCAACATCAGCAGGGTTATCATGCCTGTCTACATGGAGGAACACATCCTCCCAGACGCCATCAGGATACATGCCGAGGAAAGCCCAGTAGTAACGATGCTGTGTCAGGACCACCTGTCCACGGGCCCAGTCAAGGAACCCACACTGAAACTGTCGCACGAAGGGCTCTGCCGACAGCAGAAGGAGGGCGCGCAGGAGGAACCGATGGAAGACCAGCTCACCACGAGCAACAGAGGTGAAAAACAAATCCAGGAAACGTTCCACGTTGCCGGGCCACAGACGCACGTGCCGAATCTCACGACCCTGCCAGCGGCGCAAGCACTGACGGGAGCCGTAAGTCGACAGGTGGGTACCCGTCGTACGCGGAGGCTGGAACCCAGGCTCATCCAGCCCCTGACCCGGAAGGGGCGCAGGGCGACAAGCATCCCACTGCAGGCCCGGCTGGATGCGCAGGGAGTAGAGAGCACCCGCAGGGACAGGACGACTGAAGTACATGGCATCCGAGGGCATGATCCACAGGGGCTGAGGATACGCCCACTGGACATCACCATAGGTATAGCAAGGATCGTTAGCAGCCCGCGCCCAACGATATATGACCCTCTGCGCCCGCACCTCACCATCAAACAACGGATCGGCCAGCACCACCATATTAAACGGAGGCCTATCCGTCTCTAGTGGGAGGTTCATCTCCTGAGGTAACGAGGAGGCGTAGCAAAACTGAGACGATGACACCGTGTTGGTAACTACACTGGCCACACGAGGGAGAGCCACAGCCCGACAGAGGGCGGCGGACATGGCCAGTCCAGCGACCGCAACATCGGACACCTGCGGATCTAGATGGGCCACTGTCGGAAAACGCTCACGGTCCGCGGCGGACAACACACTGAGCAGTTCTACCGCCCTGACATGCCGGAACTCTACCTCACTGACACGCGTGACCGAAGCCGAGGACGCCGCAACAGGAGCAACGCGCGGTCGGTGGACGACGGCGGAGGCAGGCGCGACAGAAGAGGCGGTGGCGGCGGAAGTGGCGACAGGGGAAAACGTTGTGGCCGGTCGGGCGGAGGTCCAATCACCCATGGCCGAATCATACGCATCCTCGGTAGTGTCAAACACCCACTTGCCCGTCGACGCCTTGCCCAAATCTGGATGACGCTGAGGCTCGGTCGGCTGAGCAGGCGCGGCGGCGGCCGCCACGGACAGAGCGACAGCGGCCGGCTGAACAGGCGTGACGGAGGGCTCCACAGACGGAGCGACAGCCGCCGGCTGAACAGGCGTGACGGAGGGCTCCACAGACGGAGCGACAGCGACCGGCTGGACAGGTGTGACGGAGGGCTCCACTGGCGGAAGGTGGGCGACCGGTTGAACAGGCGCAACGGAGGACGCCACGGACACAGGTCCGACAGCCGGTCGAACAGGCGCGACGGAGGACACCACGGACGGAGGCTCGACGGCTGGCTGAGCGGGAACCGCAGACGGAGGTGCCGCGGTGAATGCAGTGAATGCCGACAACAACGCCTGGAATTGCGCTTGCATCTCCACGACGACGGTCGAGAGACTGGCGACAGCAGGGTCAACGGGCGGAGGAAGAGACTCTGCAACCGAGGAGACCGTCACCGACGACCCTGGACCAGAGGAACCCGGCCGCCCGAGGTCCGGAGGAAGATCCGTGAGGGGCATGGAAGCTAGAACCTCCGCAGCCACGGCTGGTGGAGCTGAGGTTGCCTCATCTTCACGCTCCATGAATTCAACAGCCCTCACGAGGTCACAAGGGAACTCATCGAGCTCCGCATCCCCCTCAGCCGGAAGCCAGGGAAAAATATCCCTAATGCGCGCACGCCCATCCGGAGTCGATAGGTATGAAAAAATGCGCGGGCCCTGCAGCACGGCCTCTATCTGTGCAAGCGCAGGACAGCGTGAGCCACACCCGAGGACACAACGGCCAGCGTCATCGAAGCTATGCACAGCTAGATGTTGGCCCAGAGGGTCGGAGGCATGCCACGAAATACCGCACAGCGCTGTCCGGACTAAGGCCGCTCGGTCAGGCGTGAGGGCCGCATGCACGCGGCCGCCCGGGAAGCAGCTCCGCGAGACCCATCGGCCTGGGAGCACCTCGTGGAATAACTGAGGATCTGGAGACGGAGGAGCAGCCAGGCGCTCCTCGTGAGGAGTAAGCGTCGCCATGAAGGCTGTGGAGGGGGGGGACAACCATCCGCCCCATACACAAAAGGAAGAACATAAGGCAAGGAGGACAAACAACTAGAGATGGTGCAGGTTTTTGTACTCCCTCAAGAGGCGACTACACCCATCTAACTCCGACTCGGAGTACCATACTCTATCTACCTCCCCACGGGCATACAACCACTTAACCTTGTACTGGCGTTGAGTACCGCGGCCCCTTTTTACATCTCTGTGGGCCACGATACTCTCTACCTCATCCTCTACTTCACCAGTGTCAGGGTTATGTTCCAAGGGAGCAGGAGCTAACTCTCTACCAGCAAACGTACTCTGATGATACAGTTTGAGCTGACTCCTATGGAAAGAGCGAGAGTGGGTCTGCCAAGAGGAGGGAATATCTATTTCATAGAGGAAATTGCCTACTCTAGAAAGCACACGGAAAGGGCCAAGGAAAGCGGGCCTAAGCTTCACCTTCAGCTCCGCCTCAAACTTATGGGCGAAGCGCCCCACACGAGGGCCTTCTACCAATACGAGGTCGCCTACTTCTATCTCTGGGGCCCTTCTATCCAGTGAGGAACGCAGCCTATCTAAGTATTTGGCCTGTGCCTTGTGGTATCCTGCGATGGCCTGGTCATGAGCGTTTTTCATCTTAGACAGCAATTCATGAACACCAGCAATCGTTTCACGAGACACAGTATCCTTATCACGGAGAGGACTAGCTAAAAGAGAGGTGGGGGTTAAGGGTTGACGACCAGTGTCAAGGAAGAAAGGGGTCAATCCATGCGCAGCTTGAGGACAGTTGTTCAAAGAAAATTCAACCAAACATAGGTAATCTTCCCAGTCACTACCAGACCCATTTACATAATGTCTGAGGGCTTCTTCTACCACTCTATTTAAACGCTCTACTAGGTGTGAGGAGGAGGAATGGTACGCAGTGCCAAACGTCACTTTAGTACCAATAGCAGCAAAGAACTCTGTCCAAAAGTCTGAGGTAAACAACTTGTCCTTATCAGAGATAAACTGCCTGCTCAACCCATGGTAACGATAAACATTCTGAAGGTACAGCTGGGCACAGTCACGAGCAGTAAGCTCCAAGGGACAAGGGACAAGATGACAACGTCTAGTAAGGCGGTCTACAAACACGAGGATCTGCGCATTGCCTTTAGGATTCTTTTTAAAGGGACCCACAAAATCCATCATAATGGAATCCCAAGGCATTATAGGATCAGGGAGGGTACGAGGTTCTGCTATCTGACCCACATTACTAGGTTTCATTTCCTGGCATGACTGACATGTCCTAACATATTCATCCACATCACTGAGGAGGGAGGGCCAGAAGTATGAACGGGTTACCAAATCCCGCACACGCTTCCCGCCCTGGTGAGCAGCTAGATCATGTAACTCAAACAACAAGGAGGAGCGGCAAATCGGAGGAACATACAAACGCCATTGCGGAGGATCATCCTTTAACAGCACATACAAGAAGCCACCCACAAACTTGCACGGGTACTTCCCAAATTTTTGAGGGTGTGAGGAGATTGCGGTCAAGGCTTCCGGCTCAGTGGCCGTAAATCTACTGATGAGACGCTCTAAATCCGACGTAGGATTGGCTACCGAGGTATCTACAGAGGGTTTGAACAAGTCACCCACAGCTTTACCAAAAAGGAGGGGTGGACCAGAAGGAACAACATTACCATACGACTTCCCAGCCCTAGTGGAAACATGACTTAGGGGACAAGAAATAATTTTATTAGTATCCTCCCCCTCCCCCAAGGTGACAGGTGTGCCCTCACACCGCAGAGAAAGGCCTACATGGGAGAGGAGATCGGGAAAACGGACAGAGGTATGGAAAAGGTAGGTATACTGCCCGTCATCAGGGACGTCACCATAGGGGAAAACACCAAGAGGAGTAGGAACGAGGGTGGTAGTGAGGACATCTAGATCCTCGAAAAAGGAATAGTCAGGACGTCGGGATAAAGCATCAGGGACTATATTATCTACGCCCTTGACGTATTGCAATTTAAATGGGGCGAATTGCGCAAGGAATTCCATCCACCGCGCTTGCCGAGGAGTGAGGTTAGGTTGTGACAGGAGGTGAATCAGAGGACGATGGTCGGTTTGAATAATCAACCGGTAAGGGTCAGCATCACAAGGTTCGCAGATACAGACATCGAACTGGGCCCCTTTGAGGAAATGTTGCCAAGAGTGACAGCAATATACCACAGCTAATAACTCTTGTTGATGAACTGGGTAGTTGCGTTCAGCAGGTAACATAGTCCTAGAGATGTATTCGATGGGTTGCAAACCATGACCCTGGTCTTGGAGGAGAACACCCCCAATCGCTACCTTACTAGCGTCAGTAGCTACTACAAATGGTCGTGAGGTATCGGGCAAGACGAGGACCGGAGGCGAGAGTAAAAGAGACTTGAGGGTTGTAAAAGCTTGTTGGCACTCAAGGCCCCAAACAAAAGGAATATCCTTCTTCAGCAGGTGGTTAATAGGAGCCGCGATAGTCGCGAACCGAGGAATAAAACGTCGGTAATAGGAGGCAAGACCGAGGAAACTGCGTACACTTTTGACATCCGTAGGCACTGGCCAATCCTGGATGGACCTTGTTTTATCAGGATCGGTAGCAACACCTTTATCAGATAGGACGTGACCGAGGAAGGGAACACTACGACCAGACCGCACTTTAGCTCGCCTAGCCCACAAGGAATTAGCGGCCATAATATCTAGAACCTTTTTGAGGTCCACGAGATGGGTTTCGAAGTCAGGGGAATAAATAAGGATATCGTCTAGGTAAGCTTGTGCGCAAGAACGATCATGTTCAGAGATTTGAACCGAGGAAAAAGTGGGATCTTTGAGGTCAGAGGAGACTTGAGGTAGGTGTGAGGTACCCATGACGGGTCTGAGGATGTCATTCATAAGCATCTGGAAGGAGGAGGGGAATTGCATAAACCCATTGCCGCAACCCTAAACTGGTAGTGTCCGAAAGGAGTGGCAAAGGCAGTTTTGTGGCAATCCTCCGGAGCTATCCGCAACTGCCAAAACCCATCCGCGCAATCAAGGACAGTGAAACAGGAGGAACCCTTAACTTTATTAAAAATATCGTCTATTCTAGGCAAGGGGTATTTAGATTTTACAGTAATGTCATTCAATTTACGATAATCAGTAACCAAGCGGAACTTGCCATTTGGCTTAGGAACTAGCAAAACACCAGCGGAATATGGGGAATTGCTGGGTTCTATTAAACCTGCCTCTAAAAGGTCTACGAGAATCTGCTTTAATTCTTTAAGCTCTGTAGGGCCCATTCTATACATAGGGGAGTGCGTAGGAACAGCACCATCTTTAATCACAACACGATGCAAAACAGGACGCGGAGGAGGGTATGAGGGGGTCTTTTCTTCAAAGACCTTAGAGGAATCAATAACAGCCATGTAGCGGGCTAACTCCGTTTTGTCAAACCCTACTCCTATTGCATTGGGTTTATCAGGATCTATTCCCACATTATTAATAGGTATTTCTTGTATTTCCAATTGGAGGAACATACATAATAAATATCCATTTTCCTTTAGTTCTGCTCGTAATTGATCTTTAGTCATTATGACATCAGATATACTACGCCTAGGAGGAGGCTGAGGAGGAGGCGGAGGAGTAATATCCACCAAGGAAAGATTTTCTACCTTATAGTGTCGTTCAGGCACCCAATAAGAATTGTCAGGGAACCAGATAACCATAGTGTCATAATTAATAGTGATTTTGTGGTCTTGATGCCAATCTAAGCCCAACAATATATCCGCAGTCGTTATAGGACCTATGGTCGCCACCAATTTAATCTGGCGACCCTGAATGAGGAGTGGTAAGGATACAGTCCCAGGAGAGTGACTGGTGCGACCATCAGCATAGTGTACAGTCACTGGAGAGGCATGAGGGGTAGATACTAATCCTAGTCTCCTAACAAGGGCCTCACTTACAAAGGAGCTGGCAGCCCCACTATCTACGAGGACAGAAACATTGAGGATATCATGAGGACGCAGAAAAGGGTCTACCACGGTAGTAGGAACGGTAAGGCCACCATTTAGAAACATCAAAGGACGCACACGCAGGGGTGCAGAGGATGCAGCATCCACAGTAGTGACAAAAACAGGTAAACAAAATTTTTCAGGGCTTGGGGTACTAGCTGAGGACCTGACCAGGCTACCCCCTGCTGACAGGTCTACTGTTTTCCCTCCCCCCCTACATCATCCAAGGGAACGAACCCTGGAGGAAACCCGGGTGAGAAGGCCATTGCTGGAGAATCACGCGGGTATTGAGAGGGGACGGCATCCTGATCAGAATGGGGATTCACTAAGGAGCCTGTCTGTACAGCATTTAACCGAGAGGGTTGAGGAGCAGAAGAGGAACGACCAGAGGGTGGGCGAAGGGGAGAGGCCCGCTGAGGAGTACGCGGAGGGCGGGCATTGGGATGAGGGGGGGCTCCAGAAAGAAACTTGGGGCACTCCCTCTTAAGATGGCCCACCTCATGACAGTGATAACACGTGATGTGAGACACATCCAATGCAGATACATCTGTAACACAAATATCTAATTCTTCTACATATGCCTCTTCTTCTTCAGGGGTGAGGACAAGGTTATGGACCCTAGTACGGACAGGAGCAGGAGCATACATAAAATCAGCAACACGGAGGAGATGGGTACGAACCGCAGCCAGAGGAAGGTCGCGAAAACGATAAGCAGAAAACTGTTTCTTAACTTCACGCAAGAGGTTTTTATTAAGACCTTGCAAGAAGCGAGCACGGACTTCCGCACCCGAGAGGTCTCGAATGCGTACCATCTGGGCATCAAATTCGCGTTGATATTCCCTATAAGTTTTATTGCCTTGCTCAAGGGATCCAAAGCTAAGGCGTTCTTGCCAATCAGCGTCTGGAGGCACGACATGATTTTCCAATCTCCTAAACAATTCTGCTACTGAGTTAGGGTATGCATGCGACGCGAGGGACTCACATTGAATAAGGGTGACAAGGGCAGGGGCCACACACGTGGTAAGGTAATGAGGGACAAGAACAACATCAGGGAGTTTCCACCTATAATACTGTTCCCAAGAGGCCGTCTGCTGAGTGAGGAGCATAAGAAAGGTGAAAAACTGCTGAGGAGTGGAACTGGTATCTAACTTAGGCACACTAGTAAAGGTGGGAAGGGGAGGGGGCTTAGATGCACGAGAAGGATCAGTTTTATCCATCGGCCCACTCTTTTCCACAGGCACATACTCAGGCAGTAACCAATTATGAGGAGCAGGATAGGTCTTAGGAAGAGGACGTGAGGGCGCCACAGAGTCAGGTCGGTGACCCGAGGTGTGAGGAACAGTATAGGCTTCTCTCATTGTGGAATAGGAAAAATGATCATAGTTTTTATCATGGAGAGGCATGGTGCTAAAATCCTGATTAATCTCTAATTCTGCTACACGCGACGGGAATTGGGCTGCTTCATAGGCCGTATCAGGGTATGCCCAGGAAGCAGGAGGATGTGTAGGAATGGCAGTAGGATACCCAGTAGGGCCCACAGGAGCGAGACTACGTACACCACGAGGGGCTGACACCTGAGGAGCCTGAGAGGGTACAGACACAGAGGGATGCCCAGCATTACCAGGAGGAATAGCAGAGGATGGGGCAGTAGCCCTAGTACGCGCCTCAAACGTAGGAGGAGGAATAATAGGTGAACGGTGAAAGGACGGAGTAGAGGGAGTACTGTCAGAACGTACACTCTGAGACGGAGGAGTCAAGTGATGGACAGTGTCCAAGGAATCACGTCTATTACCCATAGCCAACTGAGGAGTACCAGGATTAACACCAGGAGTAACACCTGAGGAACGTTGGTTAATGGGAGACATACCCCCACCAAGAGACGGTTGAGAGGACATGTTTGAGGTGCAAAGGAAAGAAATACACTGGACGAGGAAAAGTTAACAAGCTGAACAAGGATAAGACAAAAATCTGGTCAAGGACCGAACAAAAATCTGACCACAACTAAAATAAAATCAGATCAAGGATAAAAGAAAATCAGGTCAAAAAGAAAATAAATTCAGGTCAAATGGGGCATGACCAAAAAAAACAAAGGGAAGTGGCATCCACTTTAGCAAGGAAAAAGGAAAGAACAATCTAGCTCACTCCTTCTTGGTCACGGTGATTGACAAGGAACCAAATTCCACGGTAAGAGGGGTTTCAATAGAGGAGGAAGAAGACCCACGTTCACGGGTAGGAGAAGGTAAAGGAGTAAGGAAGCTGTCAGGGATATGAGGAGGAGAAATATCTGCAGTGGGAATTTCAGGAGGAGGACGTGTAGGGCGAGAATGGAGTCCTATGTCGGTTTGACTATACCAAAGGCAAAACTGTTGTGCTTCTTCAAAGAGGTGAAACTTCCTATATCTAAGAACAGGAACAGAGGAATTATTAATCACGGAACGGGCATCAGCCCAAGAAAGGAAAATACAAGACCAAGAAGAGGTGATGACCGCATAGTATTTAGCACGGCTATTATTACTAGAGGAACTGGAACGAGGACGGTTAGAAAAACGCTGGCGCCCAGCACCCTGCATGGTACGTACCTTGTTTAGGTGACTCTGAGGGACTAGACTTTACAGTAGGTGTAGGCTCGGCTGTCGTTGCCGGATCTGAAGGCAGAATCCAGAAAGTAGACGAGGAAGCCAGCACCGGTTTGTATGTGAGCAGGCGGCTCAAGGCTCTGCACGAGAAATCATCTAAAGAAACGCAGGGTGGTTTTACCGGATTAGGATACATTTTTTTGTCTAGGATACATTTGATGCACTGTGCAGTTTTCAGATGTGTTTGTGGGGGTTGATTGCGCCTAGCATGCATTTTATTGAAGCAATGAGTTTCCCAAGATATACATTATATAAACTAAGACAATTGACCCATTAACGCAATGAGACAACATCAATGAGACAACATATGCCAATTGAAGGCTGCCCGCAACTTTATTCCAAGCTCATTATTATATGATTCCAAGACCATAACTCTTCCAAGACCGTACATCTTCAAGATATAGCACTACAGACACCCACGCGGCTTCCGCGGTCATCACGCTCCTCCTCCAAGACAACTCAACCTTACAGGACGTTGGGCCATCATACGTCCGGAATAATTGTGTCACTTATTACATAACCAAACTTTTTGAGGGATCGCCATGGTTGCATGGTTTCAACACATGCGCCCTGCACTCATGTGCATCAAAGGTGTTGCGTAGTGCCAACTCAGTGTCAAAGAACTGATTCAATAATATTTCCCGTATGGCCATGAAGGCCCACATGAGTTAAACATGGCCGAGAGTGATTGCACATTCTTCTTGGCGACATCGGTCTTGACGACGTCGATGGGGAAGACGGCAGCACCTGCATGTGAACAAAAGAATCCATGAACTGTGGCATCCAAAGGCAACAACATATTAGCATCCCATTGAACACGCAGCCACGCTGACCCGGCCATCCAGCGGCCCACGCAGCCACAGAGCCAGCCAGCCACGCAGTGACGCACCCACCCAGCCACACATCCACGCATCCACGCACCCGGCACCCCCCCCCCCCCAGCCAGCCACGCAGCCACGCAGCCACGCAGCCACGCAGCAGCGCAGCCACGCAGCCACACAGCCACGCACCCTCCTTTCCAGCCACGCAGCCACGCAGCCACGCAGCCACGCAGCCACGCAGCCACGCAGCCACGCAGCCACGCAGCCACGCAGCCACGCAGCCACGCAGCCACGCAGCAGCGCAGCTACGCAGCCACACAGCCACGCACCCTCCTTTCCAGCCAAGCAGCCACGCAGCCACGCAGCCACGCAGCCACGCAGCAGCGCAGCCACGCAGCCACACAGCCACGCACCCTCCTTTCCAGCCACGCAGCCACGCAGCCACGCAGCAGCGCAGCCACGCAGCCACACAGCCACGCACCCTCCTTTCCAGCCAAGCAGCCACGCAGCCACGCAGCCACGCAGCCACGCAGCCACGCAGCCACGCAGCAGCGCAGCCACGCAGCCACACAGCCACGCAGCCACGCAGCCACGCAGCAGCGCAGCCACGCAGCCACGCAGCCACGCAGCCACGCAGCCACGCAGCAGCGCAGCCACGCAGCCACACAGCCACGCACCCTCCTTTCCAGCCACGCAGCCACGCAGCCACGCAGCCACGCAGCCACGCAGCCACGCAGCCACGCAGCAGCGCAGCCACGCAGCCACACAGCCACGCACCCTCCTTTCCAGCCAAGCAGCCACGCAGCCACGCAGCCACGCAGCCACGCAGCAGCGCAGCCACGCAGCCACACAGCCACGCAGCCACGCAGCCACGCAGCAGCGCAGCCACGCAGCCACGCAGCCACGCAGCAGCGCAGCCACGCAGCCACACAGCCACGCACCCTCCTTTCCAGCCACGCAGCCACGCAGCCACGCAGCCACGCAGCCACGCAGCCACGCAGCCACGCAGCCACGCAGCCACGCAGCCACGCAGCCACGCAGCCACGCAGCCACGCAGCAGCGCAGCCACGCAGCCACACAGCCACGCACCCTCCTTTCCAGCCAAGCAGCCACGCAGCCACGCAGCAGCGCAGCCACGCAGCCACACAGCCACGCACCCTCCTTTCCAGCCAAGCAGCCACGCAGCCACGCAGCCACGCAGCCACGCAGCCACGCAGCCACGCAGCCACGCAGCCACGCAGCCACGCAGCCACGCAGCCACGCAGCCACGCAGCAGCGCAGCCACGCAGCCACGCAGCAGCGCAGCCACGCAGCCACACAGCCACGCACCCTCCTTTCCAGCCAAGCAACCACGCAGCCACGCAGCAGCGCAGCCACGCAGCCACGCAGCAGCGCAGCCACGCAGCCACACAGCCACGCACCCTCCTTTCCAGCCAAGCAGCCACGCAGTCACACAGTCAAACCCCCCTACACCCCCCCCCACACACACCCCCACCCCACCCACTCAACACTACACGAATGACTCACAAAGAACTGCTGCACCACCGATGATCCCTGCGGGAACTGCTCTGCTGCCGACGGTCCCTGCGAAAACTGCTGCAGTGCCGACAATGCCTGTGGAAACTGCGACATTGCCGACGCTGCCTGCGGGAACTGAAGCGCTGCTGCTGCTGCTGCTGCTGCTGCTGCTGCTGCTGCTGCTGCTGCTGCTGCTGCTGCTGCTGCTGCTGCAGTTGTTGCTGCAGTTGCTGCTGCAGTTGCTGCTGCAGTTGCTGCTGCAGTTGCTGCTGCTGCTGCTGCTGCTGCTGCTGCTGCTGCTGCTGCTGCTGCTGCTCCAGCTGGACCACTTGTTTCTGCACCTCTTGACGCAGCTGCAAACCAAGCTCTTCAACCTTCTTGCTTTGGTTCTCCATAGCTCGTTGCATCTCTCTCATCGTCTGTTCCACGCCCACCAGTACGGGGGTCGGCGGCGGCAGCGGCTGGGTACGCTCTGGCTGGGTGCGCTCTGGCTGCCGTGCAGGACCTTGCCACATCGGCCGGCGCATTGGTGGTTTGCACCGGCCAAAAAATCTACTTTCATGGCACCAGATTTCTTTCCTAGCACCCATTTTCTACAATCGTCCCCGGCATAACACAAATCAATCAATTCGTCCATGTCATCGCTTCGGCTATCAGCATCGGGCATAGTTCCCGTGGCTAGTGCCCATCATTCTTTCCACCTTGAGCGGGGCGAAGTCACGAATTCAAGCGCGAAGTGCATTTGAATCAAGCGGGAACTGGGTGACACTGCTTGAAGACGTGCAGCTCCAAGGCATGCAAATGATGCAATGTATGAAAGATACGATACGCAAAGTTCAGGTGTTCAGGTGAAGCCGTGAAGACGTGGTGAAGACAGGTGAAGACGCGGTGAAGACGTGAAGACGTGAAGACGTGAAGACGTGAAGACGTGAAGACACGATACGGCAAGTTCAGGTGAAGTTCAGGTGTTCAGGTGAAGCCGTGAAGACGTGAAGACGTGAAGCCGTGAAGACGTGGTGAAGACAGGTGAAGACGCGGTGAAGACGTGAAGACGTGAAGACGTGAAGACGTGAAGACGTGAAGACACGATACGGCAAGTTCAGGTGAAGTTCAGGTGTTCAGGTGAAGCCGTGAAGACGTGACGACGCGAAGACGTGAAGACGTGGTGAAGACAGGTGAAGACGCGGTAAAGACGTGAAGACGTGAAGACGTGAAGACGTGAAGACTTGAAGACACGATACGGCAAGTTCAGGTGAAGTTCAGGTGTTCAGGTGAAGCCGTGAAGACGTGAAGACGTGAAGCCGTGAAGACGTGGTGAAGACAGGTGAAGACGCGGTGAAGACGTGAAGACGTGAAGACGTGAAGACGTGAAGACACGATACGGCAAGTTCAGGTGAAGTTCAGGTGTTCAGGTGAAGCCGTGAAGACGTGAAGACGCGAAGACGTGAAGACGTGGTGAAGACAGGTGAAGACGCGGTGAAGACGTGAAGACGTGAAGACGTGCATGCAAGGTATCAAAGATACGATACGCCGCAAGTTCAGGTGAAGACGTGAAGACGTGAAGACGTGAAGACGTGAAGACGTGAAGACGTGAAGACCAGGACTGTCACGTGAAGACTGGGACGTGAAGGCAAGTTGCAGCACTCGGCCGCTGCAGTCGCACGCAGGTAGAAACGAGTATTGCTGCTTGAATCTGTCAAGACCCCATCGAATGTAAAACAGGTTTTTCGTAAAGAAATCCGATTTGTGGGCGGGCTTTACATATTGCTTCTGTCCAAGCACTACCGGATGTAAAACAGTATACTTCTTGAAGAAATAAGTTGGGGCTTTGTTGGGCGTCACATTTGACCGGTGGGCGGAGTTTCCTGCTTCTGTGAAGGCGCCATCGAATGTAGATCAGTAGATTTTCTAAAGAAATCTGAGTTGTGGGCGGGGCCTTTATTGCTTGTGTCCATCCACCACCGGATGTAGAACAGTAGACTTATTGAAGGTGAATCACGATACAACAGCTGTAGTTGACAACATCATGACCGGCACATCTTTCCCCCACCGCTGCTCAACCCGTTCCCCCCCAAACTCCTCCACACTTGCCCACCTTTCCACCCTCCTCCACGGCCCGTTGTGTTTGCAGGCGTTGGCACAAAGGGAGGAGGCCGTGCGAGCCGGGAAACTCACGGTATGGTTTGATTTCTAGTTTTGTATTAGGACCCTAGGGTAGCTATGTTATATAGGCATGTCTGACAGCATAGCTCACCATTTCATTACCATGGGATGCTGAGCATACCATTTCCAGAGAGGTAAGTCAGTCACTCTTCGCAGTTGACAAGTCAGAGAAAGCAATCAAGTGCAGCGTTCACAACTCTTGCCGCTCGTAACCTTTTGTCTGCCCGGTTTGGCAGCTCCCTGTCTTTGCTTTCTCTCGTATTTCTTTCTTTTGTCTCTTTTCTACATCTTTCTTTGCTAATTCTTGAATATATGATGCTATTGTAGCATCCTTCTAGCGCGGATCGCTCTTAATATCCTTCTCGCGCACGTTTCCTCGCTTTTTCTCATGTAAGAGCGTCTTCCCTGCCCATGCAGCGTGTACCTGGTGTGTGTGGCTCTGCCTTGCCAATCACAACTGACCGACATGCTGGTCAGGCACTGCAGGTCGTTGCCCTTGCGTGTGTGAACCTGCTGTTTTGGCTGTTCCCATGGCCGCTGCGTGTGTCCGTGAATGATACCATGGGAGGGAGACTTCTCCCATGGGTCCCCTTCGCTGACACTCGTGATGTAGGTTCGCGTCGACTTGTTTCTCTCACTGTGCCCATATTGGCCTCGCACGGCTTTGTCTCTCATTCCTTGTTTGCATGCGGCGGCGTGTAGACCATCATCTTCATCCGAGACCGCAACAGCAAGGGCCAGGAGGTGAGTAATTGCTGAGGGCATGGCTCCTATCCCCTGATGAGTCTAGCGCCATGTACCACCCTCTATGCCTGCATATAGGTGACGCATTGAAAATGCAAGCATCTTACTAGAAGTAGCACGGGCCTCCGAGGTGAGATTTTGCGCAGGCCTCATGATCCCAATGGACCTGCGAAGCGCATGGCGCGCATGGGCGGCCGGCCGGCGCAGCTGGCATGCGGCGGGGCGGGGCTGTCGACGGGCGGCGGGGCAGGGCCGTCGGCGCGCGGGGGGCCAGCGGCGCTGCCGGTGCGCGCGGGCGGCGGGCCGGCGCACCTGGCATGCGGCGGGGCAGGGCTGTCGACGGGCGGCGGGGCGGGGCAGTCGACGGGCGGCGGGGCAGGGCCAGCGGCGCTGCCGGCGCGCGTGGGCGGCGGGCCGGCGCAGCTGGCATGCGGCGGGGCGGGGCTGTCGACGGGCGGCGGGGCAGGGCTGTCGACGGGCAGCGGGGCAGGGCCGTCGGCGCGCGGGGGCCAGCGGCGCTGCCGGCGCGCGCGGGCGGCGGGCCGGCGCACCTGGCATGCGGTGGGTCGGGGCTGTCGACGGGCGGCGGGGCAGGGCTGTCGACGGGCGGCGGGGCAGGGCCGTCGGCGCGCGGGGGCCAGCGGCGCTGCCGGCGCGCGCGGGCGGCGGGCCGGCGCACCTGGCATGCGGTGGGTCGGGGCTGTCGACGGGCGGCGGGGCGGGGCAGTCGACGGGCGGCGGGGCAGGGCCGTCAGCGCGCGGGGGCCAGCGGCGCTGCCGGCGCGCGTGGGCGGCGGGCCGGCGCAGCTGGCATGCGGCGGGGCGGGGCAGTCGACGGGCGGCGGGGCGGGGCAGCCGGTGCGCGGCGGGGCGGCGCCGTCGGCGGGCGGCGAGGTGGCGCAGCCAGCGCGCAGCGAGGTGGCAGCGGCGGCGCAGCCTGCATGCGGCGGGGCAGGGCTGTCGACGGGCGGCGGGGCGGGGCAGTCGACGGGCGGCGGGGCAGGGCCGTCGGCGCGCGGGGGCCAGCGGCGCTGCCGGCGCGCATGGGCGGCGGGCCGGCGCAGCTGGCATGCGGCGGGGCGGGGCTGTCAACGGGCGGCGAGGCAGGGCCGTCGGCGCGCGGGGGGCCAACGGCGCTGCCGGCGCGCGTGGGCGGCGGGCCGGCGCAGCTGGCATGCGGCGGGGCGGGGCAGTCGACGGGCGGCGGGGCGGGGCAGCCGGTGCGCGGCGGGGCGGCGCCGTCGGCGGGCGGCGAGGTGGCGCAGCCAGCGCGCAGCGAGGTGGCAGCGGCGGCGCAGCCTGCATGCGGCGGGGCAGGGCTGTCGACGGGCGGCGGGGCGGGGCAGTCGACGGGCGGCGGGGCAGGGCCGTCGGCGCGCGGGGGCCAGCGGCGCTGCCGGCGCGCATGGGCGGCGGGCCGGCGCAGCTGGCATGCGGCGGGGCGGGGCTGTCAACGGGCGGCGAGGCAGGGCCGTCGGCGCGCGGGGGCCAACGGCGCTGCCGGCGCGCGTGGGCGGCGGGCCGGCGCAGCTTGCATGCGGCGGGGCGGGGCAGCCTGTCGACGGGCTACGGGGCGGGGCAGCCGGCGCGCGGCGGGCCGGCGGCGCAGCCGGCGGGCGGCGGAGCGGCGGAGCGGCGGAGCGGCACAGCCGGTGCCTGAAAAACGCGGTCGCTCAATGAAGGTGCACCACGCCGTCTTCTTCCAGGTACAGGGCAACACAGAGACCTGGTTGTCCTACCGGACCACGGAGTCCCAAAAGACGCCGTGGCAGCCCGCGGGGACTCGACAGGAAGGCGCGCCACGGTGCGGGAAGGCGATGACACAGCCATACAGGTTTGATGCGGAGGGGCGGCCGCTGTTTGGCGTCCGACTTGTGGATCCAGACCGCATTCCGATGTTGCAGGACACCCCAGCCTTCGCACCATTGAACATGGAGTTTCGGGGGAAGGAGCTGGAGTCGATCAAAACAAGGGTCGAGAAGTTGCTCCATGGCATCTGGCAGTGGTACTTTCCGCCCGACACCATCAAGCCAAACAAGGCCTTTTTTCGCAAGTCAAGTCCCACATGCCCCTGAGGAGGTGCCTGAGGAGTGGCGCCCTTTGCCGTGGCCATCTCGCGCGGACATCTCCGCCCTGCGTGAGCACGATGCAGCGCCTGAACCACCACCGACGCAAGAAGAGCACTTCATGGCGTTGGTCGACGCAGAGGCGGTGCGCGTCACCCCGCTGGTAGACCGAGTTCGTCATGATGGCCACACACAGCAGGAATGGGCGGCAGAAGACAGGGCCATGGCAGCCAAGGTCGCTTACTTGAAGCGCATGCAAGGCGTTGAGAAAGGCTCCGCTGTTCTATACTGGCACCCTTCAGCTGGTATTCTCTGCAACTCGAAGCTCACGTGGACTCCAGTCCTCGTTGGCATCATCAAGGAGGTGGTTGCGAAGGAGGATGGCGGCCAACCTTCTATTGAGCTCTTTGTATACCGCGCTAAGCATTTGCATGACACGTGGCACCCGTGGAATACAGACATTGCGCAATGGCCCCATCCGCCAACCACTGCGGCGCACACGGTGATCATCACCGCCTCAGACCTCATCTTGACACAAGTGGTGGGCAAGCGAGGTCAGCCGCCCCATGGAGTCTCCTTGGGTGCGAACAAAAAGCTCACCAAGGAGTGCCTAAAGGCGCTGAAGGAGGTGCCCTATGACGCGGAACACCCGGTCGTGAAGTGGCAAGATGCTGAATGCTCGAAGGGCATCGTCGGCATGGCGAAGGCATGCTGGGAAGGCGTAACGCTGCAGGTCAAGAGTGGCAGCCGCAACCTCGTAGGGCAAGTCGTGTGTCATTGGGCGTCGGAGCGTGTGACATCCGCGGACGGTCGCACCGAAAGCCGGGACGGCAGGTACCATGGTCGTGTCGCTGTTGTCGACACGCAAAACGACATGGTAGCCATGTACTGGGGTGCCCGTTGGGAGGAGGACGCGGTTTCTTGCGTGCCTCTCCACGAGCTGGAGGCACAGATCTGCGGGTGCCCCGGTGTGGTCGTCCCTGCGTTGCAAGCGCCGGATATCACCCTGGCCGAGGCTCGATTGCGCGAGATGGTTCCACCCAGCGACGTTGTGGCGGAGAACAACAACGCAGGCGCCTCCCGGCGTCGGAAGCGAGCGCTCATCCTTGCCGATGACGATGACGACGACGACGACTGCTGAAGCGCAAGCAGCGTTGTTGTCATTGAGCTGCTCATGTGCTGCTGCTGCTGCTGTGCTGCCATGCTACTGCTGCTGCATTGCTGCCGTGCTGCTGCTGTGCTATTGTGCTGATGTGTTGCTGCATTGCTGCCGTGCCGCTGATGTATTGCTGTCGTGCTGCTGTGTTGATGCACTGCTGCATTGCTGCCGTGCTGCTGAGCTAGTACTGCCTATTAGTGAATTTCCTATCAATGGACTATAGTCCACTGATAGGAAATTCAGGAATCGGCATACTAAGTTGCTGCTGCGCTGACTTGTGCTCCTGCTATGCGGCCGTGTTGATGTGCTACAGTTGTGCTGCTGCTGTGCTACGGTCATGCTGCTGCTGTGTTGCTGGGCTGATGTGTTGTTGCATTGATGTAGTGGCTATTGTTCCGCTACTACAATTTGCTACTGATGCCGCTGCTGGTGCTTTTTTGCATGTCAGTGCCCGCTATGTTCACACCACTGTTGCCGCGGTTGGTATCGCGTGATTTCCACCGGTTGTGCGTTGATGTGTTACTCATGCATTTCCCCCTATATTTGGTAGCACGCGGTTTCGCGTTAGTTAGGTGCAGACAGCTGCATGTAGACAAACATCTTGTTTAAGTCGGTCAATTAACTGTTCTTGACGCATCATGGTCCAAGTCGACCGACCTGTAGGGACCAGTAGAGCAATTGTCTAGGAGAAAGAGCGTGATCGCTGCAGAAGCCGCGTGGCAGCCGTGGCTGTACCTGTAGTACGACCTGCATATATATGGATACTGTATTTGGATACTGGGTTGTTTATCAATTCTGGTTTTAATTTATTTAGTGTACCTGGTGTTGGCATGCCAACTCAGTGCTAAACTACTTTATGCACAATGATGCAACTTGATGCTATAGTGACGTGCCACGATGTAACTTTATTAACTTCACCATTAGTCATGGGGTCAATAGGATTGCTCATTATGCCATGTTAACATGAACCATGGGTTACGTAATAGTGAAAACAGTAATCATGATGCTCCACTTGAAGTCTCCAACATGGTCATGTTTGGAATTTTATTGATCATATTTACAATGTATAAAAAGAGACAACAAACGTGGAAGCATGGCACGCCGAGGCCGATAATATATGTGTGAAATATGAAAAGAGACAACATCTTTGGCAAGCATGATCATATCATGCTTGCCAAACATATTAATGATATCGACCATGTCCAGAAACCATGTTTGCCAATGGTGCATTTAGGATACATTTGAAGCCGTGCAAATGTATCCTAATCCGGTAAAACCACCCGCAGCAGCAAGCACGGAAAAGAGGTGGAGTCTTCCGAGACGCTAATCGTCTCGCTAACCGGCACAACGGAACCGGCCAACCCACTATCTAACGTCAAACAGCACCCAGCAAGGAAATGCACACACAGAAGGAAGAGGAAAAGAAACTATCTACGTGAGGAGTTATCCGCTTTGAGCAGGTCTAACTTCTAAGCAGGGCGTGTCCCGGATCGGGCAGCACTACCCCCCTAGCTTGCAGGCGACCCGCCCCTTACCTGTCAAGAGGATGTCTTCTTCTGTGCCCTGGCCGCGGAAGGCCTCTGGCGTATAGTGCTGCAAGGGAGCTTCGTCGCGTCTACCTAAACCTCCGCTACCATTGTTACGTCCTGGCTCTACTCGATCCCAAACCCCGCGCCTAACCTTACCTAAACTAGTGAGGGTACCTAGCGATGAGGAGCTGTATTGGCTATAAGACCTAGGACGCGACGACTCTGCTCTCAATGCATTCCGATACATGCGGTTACTGTACGCCATATACCAAATAATGCCGGGACACTACGAAGTAAACACTGGTAAATTCACGACCCAAAACGATGTATTACAATTCCATAATACACGCCGAGTGCGATTCACGAAGGACAACCGCTGCATAAATGATCGCCGACATGCGTGTATGCTCGGGCCGACACCGACCCTCGCCTACAGGACCAACGCATGTCCACAAGGTTCAAACGGAGGATAAAGGACCACTACTAAAGTACGCAGCGCGGCGCGACTGCACCAAGCCACCATACTGTACGATTGCCACGTCACAAGGCCCGGTACCAACCGGCCAAAAAGGTCCTAACTACACGTAAGCTTAGGAAAGTCAACGGACTGTCTCGAAATGGCTGAGGCACAAAGGACCTAATTTACGTCCGTAACAACAACAAAAGTTACGCGACGTAACACTTACAACCTGCTTCATGTGCATCAGTATCCGTGGTACACTGACATTAATACCATTTGGCAGTCTACGTGGTCCACGGACATGGATACTACTTTCCATGCTTTGACTAGGGGGACATGGTTCAGTTTACTTGCTAGGGCCCTGCCAAGCTGAGGGTGTATCTGTTTGATGACTGACGGCCTCATCCAGCATACCCTTACTACGCTGCCCTACTTGTGCAACCTTGTCTTGGGCTCCTTCGATCCTAATGCCCACATTACCTTGCATGGTAGTGCCACCTGGATGGTTGCGGGGAGTGATGTTGTTGCTGGGGCCCTGCCAAGCTTGGGCACATCCGTTGGCTGATTGGTGATTGCTTTCAGTCTGCTCTCAAGCTGCCTTGTATGCAACTCTGTCTTGGACACTTTGCTGTAGTTCCCACCCCATCTCTAGTCATGAGGTGCATAGGACGTCTTAATAGAGCGACCCTGCAGGCCACCAGTGGTTTAGTGGGCTGAGAGACTTGCCTCCCCCACCCTTCTCTGGTCGGCTGGGCCTCTGTCTTCATGCGTATCCCATGGCGTTTCTTCCTGCTAGGTCATGCTGTCAATCTTGGGAAGCTGATACCAGGATTATTACAGCTTATTCTACGCAGAGGGGTGGAATTATTAGGCATGCTGGTAGTCTCCAGTTTACCAGTTATGCTGAGGGGGATTTGTGTGGGAGCAGGGCGTGCAGGGGATTGGGCTGCATCTAACCCTTGCATGGGGTAGCGTGTGCTACGATTTACAAGTTGGGGCATACCGTTCATAATGCTGGTGAGGCATTACTGATCTTCTGCTATCCCTCTCAAGGCTGTGGATGGTTTTCCCAGGCATCTTATGGAGAAATAGTGTGCCTTGTGATTATCATAGGCCACTGGCTATGGGTTTGAGTGTACTAGCTACTAAGGAGATGTGGCTTTACCTCACTCTCACTCCTTTGGTGCGGCTGGAGGGGGGGAATTTTGTTCTGGTGGGGAGGAGATCTGTGAGGATCATAGCGTGGATTCACCCTGGGATTCAGTTCATCCTGTCGGGTTCACCTCATAGATCCCTGACTATGTGGTATCCTGGTTTCGCTGGCCATCGGTGGGCTATTTTGGCTGTGCTTTGTGGCACCTCCCCAACCTGCTGACGGGTACCCACTGGTGACAACCCTGCCCACGGCCTCTCTTCATTATGGGTGTACTTCTGAGATACCCTTACTCTTCCTGAGGCGACCCTGTTGGCGACGTCTTCCTGCTGGATTGCTCCTGCCTCTTGGTGACTGCACTTCCACCTGGGGCGCTGTTGACGTTTCCTCGTTCCAGTTTGCGTGGACTGACGGGTGTCAGCAGGCCTTGGACTTGCTGCAGCAGAAGCTCACGCCAGCCCCTGTGTTAGGATTGAGCATTCTTGGAATCCATCCAGCCTGCTATGACCTGTTGGTGATCTGAGGGAGGTCCCCAGTTGGGATGGATTGGGGATTTATTATGGCTCGGTTACCTGCCACTCTGTTGTGGTGATACAGCATCTGTCCCTGACTACCTCTTCCCTTGAGAAGGGCTGGAATCTTTGGGTGTGCTGTGGTGACTAGCTTTGATGAGCCTTGGACCCTGGCAGCCCAGTTAGTTATGGGGGGTTGGCTGTATAGAGGGTTAGCCTTGCTACATGACACTCTGCTTCCTGCCCTGATCAAGCAGTGAGAGTTGTCAGTATTTCGTGGCATGGATCCCTGTGGATGACCCGTTATCCCTGGGAATGTCAGGCTTGTCTTTCACCCGTGGACTCTAGCTGAGGGAGGGTGGTGTCCCAGAACATGGAGTGGCCTCGCCTTGTTTGGCTTAGGTGCCTTGATCCTGTTTACTCCTTCTTGGATTCATGTGGACTCATTGAATCCGACGGGGATCTGAGTTGAGTGGGATGGACTCTGGTGGGAGTTTGGTTGGACTAAGCTGAGATGACATCCAGATTTTGGTGACCAGTTTCTGAGGATGGTTGAGGGGATCTGAGCTTGGATGGCACATGGAGAGTGACTTCTGTGTTGTACCCTCGACATATGGAGTGGTTCACCTAGGGCTTGATTCCTGGTATGATTAAGACACGTGGTTCATGTCCTGCATGCACGTCTTCGTGTACCAGACCAATAGTATATACCTGGAGGTTTCTACCTTGGTGCTGCTGAGTGGCCTATGTGGATCATAGGAACTGCACGGGCCCCTGTGACCACTATGAGACTTTGGCCAAGGCGTTGGCTGCACTCAACAGAGAGGAGGGGGAGGTGAGCTCTGAAGGCTATGTGGAGGAGGTCCTATCTCAGCTGCACACAAGCCTGTATGAGAGTGGCTCCCCTTTTGTGGCTCATCTGCTGCATAGGATGTATGCATTGTCACCAGGACCTGAGATTGACATGAGGCCTGCTGAGGGGCAGGACATGCTGGCAGCCTTACCTGAGGCCTTGAAGGAGGCATTTACTCAGTTGCAGCCAGTGAGTATGGGAGAGGCTTCCTACATGGAGCTGTTGGAGTTTTCAGTTCAGAAGGGTGACTTTGATTTGGTTCCTTCTTCCTCCAGCTCTGCCAGAAGGTGTTTTCCTTTGGAGACTTCTAACCTCTTTTGCAATCCAGGGTTGCCCAAGTACACTGTGCTCAAGGTCGTCAGACCCACTAAGGGTGCTGGTGCCTTTGATAGGTGCTAAGTGGTCGGTGGTCAAGACCTTTCTGCAGTTCTGGTGGGCGTACAGATCATGGGTGAGCAGGCACAAGACGTCCTCTACTTGGGTGATGGATCCTGAGAGCCAGTCTGTGGTGCTTCTCTCCTATCCAGGGACATGCCTGCGTTATGTGCCCAGATGGCAGCAGGGGCTGCTGAGACTTGCATGGTGCTGCAGGTCAGCAGGAACTGGCCAGAGTTGGTTCACATGGTGGAGCAGTTTCCCTTGTGGGACCAAGGGCAAGGATGGCCTGAATGGGGATTGGTATAGCCTGTGAAGAACAGAGCTGAGAAGGAAGAGGATGGGGAAGGATGGGGAAGAGCGGAAGGTGCTTTGGATTGTGGTGTGAGGGGGGGATTCCAGGATGGATGATGGGGGGGCTCCAGTCCAGTTCTGATGTTCCAGTCCAGAGTTCCAGGTTCCAGGATGCTGAATGGAAGACCTTGTATTATGAGATGTGTTTATCTGGATTTATAGTAGATAAGGTAGTGACTTGTCTGCTGTAGAGACCTGTGACTAGATGTTTATGAGATAGGAGGCCCTGTTTCCAGGGATGTAAAAACCCATCTGCTTTTCCCAAGAGATGGTGGATTTCTGTTCAATGTTCCTCTGCCTTCAAGAGTTGGCTATTGGACCTGGGAGGTCCAGTTTTGAGGGGGAGATATGTAACAAGCAAAAATGACTTTGTTGTTACATCCTTTGTTTTGTGAATGTTTGGCTTTTATTCGAGGACTTTTGGATCAGTATTGAGAAAGTTATGAGGTTTCTAAGACGACGGTACTTGGAGCTGATACTTTGTCAACCAACTGATAGGAACCCTCATTGGTCGTGGCCTGATCCACGTAGGGTTGTAGTTTGTTGGCTGATACTACTGATAGGAGCCCTCATTGGTCGTGGCCTGATCCACGTGGGGTTGTAGTTTGTTAGTTGGTACTATTGAGTCTTAAATGCTCCTTTGGGACTTCAGTGCTTACGACAGATTTAGGATCTCATGGAAAGATTCTGCCAGGCTGTGTGTGGTGTTGTTCTGTTTTGTGTGACTAGGATGGATACGAAGATCTTGTATAGAATCCATGGTTCTGATTGGTTCTCTTCAGGCTAAGGTTGGAGCAAGTTCGACAAGCACGTCGATATCAAGGACGTGGGGTCGCCATTGTTGCTACGTTGGTTTTGATTCATCATGGTATAATAAAGCTTGTCTTTGTTGTCCATTCATAAGAGCCCCTTGGCTATAGACGTCCTTCAGTTCCACAGAGGTCGTCTATACACGAGCTTGTCTTTGTGTCTACAAGGGGTTGTGATTCCCTAAATCACGTGCTGTGGAATTTCCACCTCAACGTTGCTCGGATACTTGAAGTTCTGCAACTCAAGAAAGCAACCCAGGTAAAAGATCTTTCATATTGGACTGTGGATGATGCTGATGATCATTTTTAGTCGTTACAGGATGGATGGATGGATGGATGGATGGATGGATGGATGGATGGATGGATGGATGGATGGATGGATGGATGGATGGATGGATGGATGGATGGATGGATGGATGGATGGATGGATGGATGGATGGATGGATGGATGGATGGATGGATGGATGGATGGATGGATGGATGGATGGATGGATGGATGGATGGATGGATGGATGGATGGATGGATGGATGGATGGATGGATGGATGGATGGATGGATGGATGGAAACACGCAATCCTACCGGTCTAAGCTATCTACAAAGACAATCCTAGTCCTAGTCTATATGAAGTGAGACAACTATGCATGGACGCATGGCGATCCAACGCCGTGGAAGGACTAGGTTAGTTGTCTGAGAGGAAAGACGCGAAGGCCGCGGGAGTCTTGTGTATATATCATTGCAGGTCTTGTTGTCTATTATCTATATGGTGCCCGCGACCGACCCTAGGTGTCTTGTCTAGCACGCTTCACGCGTTTGCAATCACGCGCCTTCCCAAGAGGAGGGGTTTGTAGTTGTCCTCTATGACCTGAGCCCACTTGGCCTTGTCCATCATCTCATTTTCCAAGTCACGGAGAGTCATATAGGCCCCACATGTCCTCTACTATGTTTTTGTTGTTTTTGTTGTTGTTGGCGTGTGTGTGTGTATGTGTGTGTGTGTGTTTCCCCTATCAACCTTTCTTGTTACCCTGTGTCTCCCTCCGTGCATCATGTAGGTCCGCTTCCTAGAGTAGAGATAGCCTTGCGGCTCCCGCGGCCTTCGTGTCTTTCCTCTCCGTCAGATAACTACCCTAATTAGTATTAAGTCCTTCCACGGCCGGCGTTGGATCACCATGCGTCCAGTGATGCCTAATCGGGGTAAAATTGGCTCTTTTTTAGCAAATTTAGCAAATTAGCAAATTAGCGGAGGCCGGGGGGCGAGATTAATTAAGAGGTACCTTGAAATTAAGTAAGACGCATGCCTCTATCGAGATAGTAGTATATGTTTGGAGGCGAGTTTCTATTGGCGTTAATTTGTAGTATTGTACGACAACTGTCAAGGGTGACGGCATGTACTGAAATCGCGGATACTTTCTAGATCGATTGCGCATTCGACGGCAGAGCTGCGGTTGAAAGTACTGTACGTGGGGGGGGACGGTGTTACAACGGGGGGGGGGACGCATTTATGGGGGGGGGGGGACGGTGTTACAACGGGGGGACGGTGTTACAACGGGGGGACGGTGTTACAACGGGGGGACGGTGTTACAACGGGGGGACGGTGTTACAACGGGGGGGCGAGATTAATTAAGAGGTACCTTGAAATTAAATAAGACGCATGCCTCTATCGAGATATATGTTTGGAGGCGAGTTTCTATTGGCGTAAATTTGCTGTATTGTACGACAACTGTCAAGGGTGACGGAAAGTACTGAAATCGCGGAAGTGTCGCGGAGACGTTTCTACTTTCTAGATCGATTGCGCATTCGACGGTTAAGAGGCAGAGGTGCGGTCGACTGGCAGTACTGTACGACGGTGTTGGACGGAATTTCCGGTTAGCGATGCGGTCTAAAGCTTTGCATGTCACGTTGTCGGATCTTAGCCCTTGCGTCGCGCTATGCTGTGGCGAACTTATTCTCCGCCGTCAGATTGCACCGTGGATGAGCGTCGATGCTCGTCGATGAACCCAACGCAAGCCATGTGACGAAAAGAAGTAAAAATTGGTGCGGCGGCCTGCAAGGGTGAGTTTGGTCAAGTACGCAACTTGTAGCCCGGCGACTCCACGTACAGCAGTCCGCAGGTAGTCCGCCGGCGTTAATTTGTTAATTTGTTAATTTGTTAACTGGGGACAACCTAGTCGGGGTAAAATTGACTAGTTGTCTTCGTTCGGGTATTTCCTCGTAAATGGTGGGAGAGCGATCGCAGCAATGGTGCTCACCACTAGGCACTCCCGGCCAGTTAGGCTCGAAACACACGCCCTGATCAAGCAAGCTGTTTCCGGCCGTGTTGGTTCGTACGGCACCTCGGGTATGAAAATACGCCGTATTCCACGGTACTGACGCTTTCGACCGCGTACGCCGTACGATTTTCACTGTTTTTCACTTTGGACTCAGCCGATTTTGGAGGTCGCGGACGTGTCACGCGGTGGGGAGAGGCCCAGACCTGTCAGTGGTACTGAAATTGCTGAAATTGCAGTGAGTGCATAGCTACTTGCTAGTACACGCGTGACGGTGTGCCTTTCTACATTTTTTGACAGGATTTTTTATTGCGCGGGAGAAAAGCTGCGAGGGGACAGAGCATATGCATGGCAGAATCATAAGGTGAAGGTTTAGGGACGGGTGCACTTCCAGAAAGACGCAGAAGAGTGACAACGCAATTAAAGCAAATAGAGGGTGCCGGGTGCGCCGGTTCATGTATTGTGCGCTAGGTAATCCTAAAAGAGGCGACCATGCCTAGAGTTCCAGTCGTCAAAAGGGGAGAGGAGTATCAATACCTCCACCTGATTGACGAGGTGGAAAAGACCGTGAGAGGGGAAGACGTGGTAGTCGGCCAGAGGTGGCCAGGCGTGCAAGCTGTGCGATTACAAGTTCGGCAGGCCTGGCAACTTTAGCAAGGATCGCGCTGTCGGCCATCTCGGCCACATCCCCAACAAGGGAGCCACATTTTGCCAGCAGTCTAGTAATGTAGAAGGCCTGATCGGGAGGCTTCAGGCGGCTGAGGCAGCCCGGTTGGAAAAGAAGGAGCAAAAGGCAGTGCTCGGTGCCCGCGTTGCCAAGGCCCTTCTGCCTGCCGCTGCCCCGGGTGCTGGCCCTTGTGGCTCTGGCAAGGCAGTGCAGAAGACGATTCCACAGTGCTTTTCCAATGCGCAGCTCCAGGAAGTCCGCCTTGCCCAGGCCTCTTTCTTTTACGAGAATGGCATTCCGTTTCACGTCGCCGCCAGCGCCTCATACAAGAACATGATCGCGGCAGCTAGTGGCAAAGTATGGACCTGCCGCAGCAATGAAGGTCAATTCTGGGTTCATTGCCAATGATTTTATTTTTTAGGGATTCGTGGCATGCACTTGTTGTCATGGTGCAGCGAAGCTGCCATCTATATAGTGCTATGACATCCTCTGCATCGAGGCTGCCAGAGCTCTGGGTGCATTATACCATTCAATCATGTATTATGTTGTCAATAATGCATTGTAATAAAAGAGACCGGTGTTAGATGGTCAATAGTTTGCATGTCCACAATATACAAATGTACTTGAAGGATGTATTGCAATGTCGATCTAAGTGTGGCAGGTGGCAAGTCACTGCCATTATGCTCATTAATGAATAGCAGAGAGCATAGTACATTGTAACTTTGGTTAGATGCAGGGCCACACATCCTTAGAATACCCCGTACTTTAAGCCTTGGCCTAAATAATACCCCGTACTTTTTTACCACAATTTCAAAAATACCCCGTATGCCGTACTGCGTATTTTTTCGCGTATTTTTGACCCCTTGCAAAAATACCTGTATTTTTACAGTACGCAAGGGTTTTACCGAGTACCCCGTACTGCCGTACAGACCAACACGGGTTTCCGGCCCCACCGTCTAGGTCATCTAGTCGCTCTACACGTAAGCCAGCCATAATTTCAATGCACAAGGCTACACATTTCCATCACCATTCATATTCATCGATCATCTTGAACGACTCGAACACGTACGCGGACAAGGTAACGGCAGGCTCGAGCTACCATGGTCCGAATTCTCCCGATTTCTGGCCTGCGCTGGTTGTCTCCTTGATAGTTGTCTCACTTCATAATGACCAATATCAACAAGGCTTGACCATGCATTTTGCTCGTTTCTTTTTATTTATTCACCCTTTTGCCATGAAACCTCATGATCATTGTGGCGGTCAAACCCCTAAAGCTAGCGCGTGCTCCTTGGCCGGCGGGGCTCAAAGCGCCGGCCGCCGGCCACCCGCCTGGCACTAGTCGGCGGCGGCCGGTACGTGGAGTCACGCCGGCATCTCCCTAGCCGGGGCTCGCCGGCCGGGGACGCCGCCACAAAAAAGTACAAACTCTAATGTCGCGGGTGAAGCCCGCAAAACTTGTCTAGTCTGTGCATGTCCGGTGTGTGTGTGTGTGTTTCCCCTATCAATTGAGCCTTTCTTGTTACCCTCTGTCAGTCTCCCCACTCCGTCCATCATGCAGGTCCGCTTCCTATAGAGATAGCCACGCGGCTCTCGCGGCCTTCGCGTCTTTCCTCTCAGACAACTACCCTAGTAGTCCTTCCACGGCCGGCGGCGTTGGATCACCATGCGTCCAGTGCGGCATAGCGGTTCATCTCACTTCATAATGACCAGTATCAACAGGGCTTGACGATGCATTTTGCTCGTTTCTTCAGTTTTATTTATTCACCCTTTTCACTTTTGCCATGATGAACTACCCTCATGATCATTGTGGCGGTCGAACCCCCTAAAGCTAGCGGCGCGCTCCTTGGCCGGCGGGGCTCACAGCGCCGGCGGCCACCGGCACAGTCGGCGGCGGCCGGTACGTGGTGTCACGCCGGCATCTCCGGCCCTAGCCGGGGCTCACCGGCCGGGGACCGCCACAAAAAACTCAAAAAAGTACAAACTCTACTGTAATGTCGCGGGCGAAGCCCGCAAAACTTGTCTCATCTTGCCCAGGCCCCAGAGGAAGAGGCGCTGCGCCTGTCGGCATTTTTCCAGGCGCTTCAAAGCTGGCAACTGCAACGTCGCCGCGCCGCTCCCAAAGCACACTATTTTCACTTTTTTCAGTAAGTACTTACAGCTTGACAGTACATAGTGTATTTTGTCTGTTGAATCATGAATGTTCTTTAATTCTGTCGCTCCAATCGAGAGAACGCCGCGCCCGCCACGAGGTGGCATGCTTGTGAGCCCGCTGCTCGTTCCTGCGCGAAGTGGCAAAGCCTACATATCGCAGCAGCCCCTCTGCCGAAAATCCTTTTCCCCAACCATTTTGACGGGGTCTGCCGGTGGCCACGGTAATAATGGCGTCCGTTGTGGTGGCCGCCTCTTCCTCCTCGGCAGTCATAGCTAGCTCCATTGGTAGGGTAACTGTGGGCTCCGCCTCCGCTGCTCAGAAGCAGCGCCAGGCTGCTCCCTCCCAAAAATGCAGCCGGAAGCACTCGGCTCGTTGCTCCAGCAGCTTCTTTGGCAAGGTTCTCGTGCAGTCCTCGCGCCCGGCTAGCCAGTCTCAGGAATGCGTTACGGTTGCCATGGCCGATGCGGCCGCGGACGCCAAGCCGCGCGTGCTTGTGTCCGAGAAACTCGGCAAGGAGGGTGTGCAAATCCTGGAGAGGATGGGAATGGTTGCGGATTGCATTTATGACCTGACGCCAGCCCAGCTGTGCGAGAAAATCTCCGGATATGACGCCCTGATCGTGCGCAGTGGCACGAAGGTCACCAAGGTAAGCTCATAGTCACGTGAGGCCATTGCGGTCTGCTCTCTACTTCTTGTATATCCTAGTCTGCAGACCATCTATGTCGTCGATCGTAACACACCGTGGGTTGCTGCACTGACACGCGGCCCCTGCAGGAGGTGTTCCAAGCCTCCAAGGGAAGCCTCAAGGTCGTGGGCCGTGCCGGTGTGGGTATCGACAATGTCGACCTGGTGGCCGCCACCGAGGTCGGCTGCCTGGTCGTCAACGCCCCGACCGCCAACATTATGGCGGCGGCGGAGCACGGCATTGCCCTGCTGACCACCGTGGCGCGTAACATCCCACAGGCCAACACCAGCCTGAAGAAGGGTATGTCTATATTTAGCAAAATATGCATGTATAACAAAGCACCCAAGGGTCTACGTAGCCAATTCTAGGTTGGCTTGATTACCAATGCTGCATGATAGCCAATGCTGCCTTGCAGAAGTAGCATGCTGCTGTGTGTATGTGGGCTATAGTTATTGTGCATGCGGGGCATGTGTACCATGTAGGGTTCAGCATAGCCTGGCAAATGTATAGGTGACTTGATGGGGTGCAATGGATGGGTATGATTGGCCGGGCAGGCAAGCAGGTACTTGTCAGAAGTACCTGTCAGACCCTGGTCAGGCAGGAGTACAGAAAAGGCATCCTCCTTCGTTCAATCTGATTGCTAATGCTAGCTATAGTTCGCCGCTAATCCGTACACGTACACGGATGCCCTGATGATCCGAGGGTTCCGATTCATCAGCTCTGGTGGCAATCCACGGCTGCATGGTGATGGTACGTTTCACGGCTCCGCGATGGTATTTCATTGCTCGGCTGCAATGCCCTGGCAGCGCTGGTGTAGATAGGTTTTGGGTCCCAGTGAGGTTTGCTTATCAACTAGCCACGTGCGAGGCAGCTGGGTGATTGCATGTGTGACCAAAGTACGTGGCGCTGAACGGTTCGGACGCAACGCGTCTCAGGTTCAGGGGATCATCCGCCAGGGAGTGTTGGGGCAACTATGTATTACATATCCATGTCATGGGTTGATGGTTTGCATGGTGAATGTGATGGGGCCTGGACGGTGTTGGTACAGTACAGTACAGTAATTGTGTACACATGGGCTGCCTCATGGACAGCATGATGGCCTGTCCTCGTGCGTCTCTGTTATAATCATACACGAAACACGTGCCTTCCGTGGTTTACCTGCTCTCCTGCCCCCTGCCCCCCTGCCTCCCCCCCCCCTTTCTCCCTGCCCCCCTCCCCCCTGGCAGGCGAGTGGAAGCGCAACCAGTTTGTGGGTGTGTCACTGGCGGACAAGACCCTGGCCGTTATCGGTTTTGGAAAGGTGAGAAGGGGGTTCAGCCAGGTGAGAAGCGGCTTTGGAAAGATGAGAAGGGGGTTTGAGAAGGGGGTTTGGGAAGGGGGCAAGTGGGATGCAGGTGGCCGCTGAGCCTGTCATGCTGGCATGCACAGGCAGGCACGGTTTCGTGCTGATGATGGTGACAGCCCTGCCCCCCGCCATCATGCATGGACAGGCAGGCACGGTTTGGTGCTGATGAGGGTGACCTTTGTGCGGACGTTGTCGCTTACATGCACCGGTGGGCAGCGAGCAGAACTAGTGCCCCACCACCCAGTGTAGCGGCTGATGCTGATAGCTCTCCCTTCTGGCACTTTTGATGATGCTGGCGTGCGCAGGTGGGCACGGAGGTTGCGCGCCGCGCCAAGGGTCTGGGCATGACCGTGGTGGCGCACGACCCGTACGCGAGCGAGGACAGGGCCAAGGCGGTGGGCGTGCGGCTGGTCTCCTTTGACGAGGCGCTGGAACTGGGGGACTTTTTCTCGCTGCACATGCCGCTCACGCCCGCCACCGACAAGATGTTCAACGACGCCGCGTTCGCAAAGTGGGTGGATGGGGAAGGCAAACAAGGCGCGGGTACAAAGGCACAGAGTGTGGATGTAGATGGGGCAGCCACAGTGGTTGTGTGCCACCGACGAGGTGTTCCGCGACGCCGCATTCGCAAAGTGGGTGGCCATAGTTGCTAGCCGTGACTGTTGGGTGGTGAAGATGAACCAGTACAAAGTGGGTGGCAGCGGCATGTGATGTTGAGCGACGCTACGCGCGCAGAAGTTGGTGGATGCGGGAGTTCAGGGCCAGCCCACCCCCCCCTTTCATAAACACCTTCATGTAGCAGCAACGCCTCGATATTCCCAGGGCTAGCTTCATTCCAGCCACTCCCCCCCCCCTATACCACCCTTGCCCCCCAACCCCGCCCATTATAGTCCCGGAAGCCCTTCACTGTGCACAGTAGTCAAGCACCCTTGTAAACCATGCGCATGAGTGACCAAACCCCCATGTGCCCAACACAAATTACCACACTCTCGACACATGTGCGCAGGATTAAGCACGGCGCGCGCATCGTCAACGTGGCGCGTGGCGGTGTTATTGATGAGGATGCGCTTGGGCGCGCGCTCGACTCGGGCAAGGTGGCGGCGGTGAGTCGTGAGAGCTGGCACGTTGCATGCGCTCAATGCAGGCAAGGTGGCGGCGGTGAGTTAACAGGGTATCATGTTGGCTTGACTTGTTCGCAGGATGCAGTCGATGTAGTGGCGGAGAGTTGTGAAAGCTAGCATGTTGGCATGCTTTATGCGCTGGATGCAGGTGGTGGTGGTGATTCTCGGAATAGATTTGTTTTCCGGCCTGCACTGTTGTGACCCAAGGTTGGTCACTGAGCCGCAGTGCATCATTGTTATTATTGATGCTATAAATTGTTATTAGTTTTCTTTCCCCAGATGCCCGGCAGCTGAATGACGCATGATGACGCATTACTCCCACGCACCGTGTAGTCCCTAAACAGTAGCTAGTTGTATCCTCCCCCCCCCCCCCCCCCCCCCGAAACAACCCCAGAATACCATTTGTTTTGCCGTTTTATGGACCAACGCGTTGCCTCCTTTCCCCTGGATCCCCCCCCCCTCCGTTCCGCCTTCCCCTCACCCTGTCCGTCTGCTCTGACGAACTTGTTCTCCGCGAATACCTCCCCCCCCTATAACTTGTTCTCCGCGAATACCTCTCCCTTCTATAATTCCCTTCCGCACTACCAACCATGCGCCTTCAACACAACGTGCCCATTAACACGGCAATTGTTTCTGCATATGCGACGGTCACTCCTGGCCAGGCAGTGTGTGTGGGGGGGGGTGTTGGGGACTTGCGGCTCTATTATCTATTATATAGGCGCTGTTGCTTTATTACTCGTGCCTTCATCTGCGCATGCTGCTAGAACCCTCACCCCCTTTTTCAGGCGGCGCTGGACGTGTTTGCAGAAGAGTATCCTGTTGCTAACCTGTTCACCTAGTCATGGCTGGTCACCCCTTTACCCTTGCTTGTTCAGGCGGCGCTGGACGTGTTTACGGAGGAGCCCCCCGCCAAGGACCACCCCCTGATCAAGCGCGCGAATGTGCTGTGCACGCCGCACCTGGGCGCCAGCACGCAGGAGGCGCAGGTGAGATGCGGGCAGTTCATGTAGTCGGATGATGCGCTCCCGAGTCGCGGGTGGATCATGGGCTGTGACGGCGCACCATGAATGATTGAAGATAGTAAGAGTGTGCAACTGTCGCACCAGTTGTTTCTGTCATTTAATAGGCTCAGCGGGCGGGGCTTTAAAGACTCCCATACTCTCCTGCCGCTCGCGTGTATGACTTGCTTGTTGTGCAAGGTATTCTGGGTACAAGTGCTTCCGTGCTTGGGGGCGTGTGTGCAAGGTATTCCGGGTACACGGGCTTCCGTGCTTGGGGCGTCTGTTTACACCAAGCGTGCCTTACGGGGAGATCCTGAACGTATTCCTGGCTGCTTGCCACCCACATGTCCATACTAATTGCTTGGTTGGTTTATCTCCATACTAATTGCTTGGTTGGTTTATCTCCATACTGATTGCTTGGTTGGTTTATCTCCATACTAATTGCTTGGTTGGTTTACATGCCCCACATATTTTAATATCCAGGCCAGCGTTTCGGTGGAGTCATATTTATGCTTTTATCTTCTTGCCAATGTAATATATACATCCATGTACCTGTATCGATTCGCCACCAGGCCGGCGTCGCGGTCGAGATTGCCGAGGCGGTCGCGGGCGCCCTTAACGGCGAGCTGGCGGCCACCGCTGTCAACGCGCCCATGGTCCCTGCGGAGGTGCTGTCGGAGCTGACCCCCTATGTCAAGCTGGCCGAGAATTTGGGGCGCGTGGCCGTGCAGCTGGTGGCCAAGGTGAGAGGAATAGGACGAGTGATAGGGGCAACCATCTGCTAGTAATGAAGGTAGCCGAGATGAGGGGAGTAGGACCAGTGATGGGGACAAATGTCTGCTAGTAATAATGTTAGCAGCCGGGAGGGGCAGCTGGTCACCCAGGTGGGGGGAGCGGGGGGCGTGTTAATGATGGATACATTGGGGGCCTGCGGGTCGCCTAGTTTAGGGAGCAAGCCAGAGTCTCGGGACCGGCTTGTGCCACTAGCAAAGGTGGTTACAGGGTGGGCAGCTGTTGGCCCTGGCAGGATGGGATGGTGAGGGGTGGGTGGCAGGGTGGGCAGGGGGATTGGTGTGGGGGGGGAAGACAGCTGGCACCTCAGGCCTTGTGCGTGTGTTGTACCTGAGTCGTGCTTCCATGGAATGTCTTCAATGATAAGATGTCTTCAACGATAAGTCTTCCAGAGACCGTACCCGGAATAAGTCTTCCAGAGACCCTACCCGGAAGTTTTGTATTCGACTCTGATGTTTGCCAACCCGGAAGTTTTGTATTCGACTCTTATGTTTGCCAACCTGGAAGTTTTTATATCTACTCGGATGTTTCCCAACCTGGAAGTTTTTATATCTACTCGGATGTTTCCCAACCTGGAAGTATTTATATCTACTCGGATGTTTCCCAACCTGGAAGTTTTTATATCTACTCGGATGTTTCCCAACCTGGAAGTTTTTATATCTACTGTGATGTTTCCCAGCAGAGGGACATCCGCGAGCCATTCGATACCTGGGCCCTTAACTTACATCTGCTACCCAGGCATCTGACCTAGTATGCCGGCTGCGTGTGTTGACTCTGGTAGTCGTCCTGTCCTGGTACGATGGTGAATGCTTTAATTTACACCTCATCGCACCTTGGTACCCTCCCTCCCTTGCCACCCCCAGTCGGGCGTGCGCGACGTGAAGATCACATACTCGACGTCGCGCGGTGACGACCTCGACACCAGGCTGCTGCGCGCAATGGTGATCAAGGGCCTGGTGGAGCCGGTACGTGCGTGGCTGTTTGTTTAGGCCATACCAGTGGAATGCTGTTTATTGAAAGTGGCCGGTGGGCGATGGTCATCAAGGGGCTGGTGGAGTCGGTGCGTCGCTGGTGTATTGATCTTGTCAGTCCACCCAACGAATATGCGCACGGGGTGTATGGACTGTCTGCCTGGTTCGCCGACTCTACCCCTTGCATCCCACGCTCTTCAATGGGCAGTCAATTGCCTATGTGCCCTAACTGTGCCCTAGGTGTTCCCGTCTCCTCGGCGTTGCAACCAGCGTTGGGCGTAAAAGGGTTTACGTTACGTGAACACTTCTTGGTGAGCGTTGACCTAATTACGTGTGCTTTACGTTACGCTTTACGTGGCAAAAATGGGCTCGTAATGCATTGACGTACGTCGTCCTTTACCTTGCCTTTCTACGTCATTTTACGCGTAAAAACGTAACGTTAAGTGGACGTAACGTAAACCCGTGTGGGAATGTCGGCAGATTATGAGCTCTTGTAGGCCTAATGGCGCCGCGTCGGCGCGGCGCCTGGTGGTGCACGACCAGCAGAGTCTAGTTTTTGCCATGAATTGGTGGAAAATCATGAGCTTTTGCATGAGCTTTTATGCGGTTTTATGTTTTTACGTTTACGTTAGGTCTTTACGTTAAGCACGTAAACCTTTACGTCGATTTTACGCTTTACGTAACCCTTTTTTCCATCTTTCGTGTTTACGTTATGTCAAGTCCCTGACCCCCTTTACGCCTAACCCTGGTTGCAACCTGGCCAACGCCGACTCCCCTTTCATCTCACACTCGTCTTCTATCCATGCCCTGTTTGTGCCCTGCCTGTGCCATGTATGCCCTATATGTCCTATACACTCCGTATTCCCTGTTTGTGCCCTAAATGTTCGCCCGTGGTCCCCCCCCCACTGTGCAGGTCTCCTCTGCGTTTGTCAACCTGGTCAACGCCGACTACCTGGCCAAGCAGCGCGGCCTGCGCATCGTGGAGATTGTGGAGCCCGCGGATGACGGCAGCGGCAGCGAGGCGCTGCTGGCCAAGATCTGTGTGGAGCTGCGCGGCAGCGAGACCAACTTCCACGCGTCCACGATCGCGGACGGCGCGATTGCCGTGGAGGGCAAGGTGGGTGGGAGGGCAAGACGGGTGGATGGGGAGGCAAGGAGGTGAACTGTGAAGTGAACGAGGCAGCGAGACCAACACCCATGCGTCTGCGATCGCGGCCGGTCCCATCACGGTGGAGGGCAAGCTGGGTGGTGAGGAAGCAAGGATGGTTGGGGTTAGCCTATTGTATAGCGGCCAAGGAACCGTATGCCGTGTTGGGGGGCATCCCTCCGTGGCCGGTACCACCTCCCAGGGACACCTGTCCACAAACTGAGGAGTGACATTAGCCTCCCCCACCCCCACCCCCCTTGTCACAATCAGGTTGATTCGGGCATGCCCTTTGTGGCGCTAGGTTTATGTTAGGTTTATGTCAACTTCACAATGTCCTTCAACGCCTGTTTTACTGATTACCGCCCATACGTCAAACTTGGCAATGTCCTTCCCACGCTACCTTTTTTCATGATTACTGCGGGCCGCCACGCAGGTCTGCTCGGGCACAGCATTTCTTATGTGCATCTTCCCAGCCAGTTCCCTTGCATTCCCATCGCTGCTGCCCCCCCCCCCCCAATGACTGCCTGTCTTCCCCACCACCCCACCCCACCTAACCACTGCCTGCCTGCCCCCCTTTTCTTTCCCCCTTCCTGTTTGTCCCCCCCTTGGTCACCTCCCTTGTTTCCACCCCTAGCATCCACCTTTTGTTTCCACCGTGTGTCTCCCCCATTTCTTTCCCCCAGGTCGACTCTCGCATTGCCCTTCCTCGCGCGCTTGTGCCCATCCCCATTCTCTCCCTTTACCGCTCTATCCCTCCCCTCCCCTCCCCCCTACCGCTCTTTCTCTCCCCTCCCCTCCCCCCCTACCACGGTGTCCTGTCCCCTTTTGACAGGTCCGCTCGGGCATGCCCTTCCTGACGCGCATGGGCAACTTTGCGGTGGACGTGTCGATGGAGGGCAACCTTCTGCTGACGCGCCAGAACGACCAGCCAGGCATCATCGGCGCGCTCGGCAAGCGGCTGGGTGACGCCAAGGTCAACATCGCCTTCATGTCCGTCTCTCGCAAGTCTGCCAACAAGCAGGTGAGCGTTCGTGCCGCTTTGAACATGATGTCGGATCTTGTCTCGAATCGAACAGTGTCTTATCTCGTACCATCGAACACAGTGCCTTATCTGGTCTTAATGAAAACAGTGTCTTATCTCGTACCATTCAACAGCGCCCTATCATGTCTCATTTAGTCTCAACATGTCTCATCGAAGAAGATGTTGAGTGTGCTCGTGTGTGCTTCTTGCAATGCGCAAGCAAGCAGTATGAGTCCTAATTTTCGGTAAGCTCAAACAAGCAGGTGAGCCTCCTTTGTCTGTTTCCTGCAAATACGCGCAGATAGACAGCAGGTGAACCTATTTTGTCTGCCTTGGTACAAGCAGGCAAGCGAGCACTTTGGGGGCACCCAGGTGTTTGGGGGCCTTCCTGTCCCTTCCCAATCCAGGACGCTCATCCTTGTGACCTCCCAAGAGCCCTCTTAGGGCCGCTAGGAATGGGATGCTCTGGGAATGTGCTGTACACTAGATTCAACCTTGTTTGCTTTGTCACGTCGCTCGATATGGTGACTGTGTTGCATGAGACAAGCTACTCACGTGCATATGTCGTGCGCCTGCCTCTTCCCTTCGGTTCCATGCGTCGTGTGACGGCCGCGTCGTCACATGCGATGGTGTCCCTGCCCCCCCACGTGTTTCCCGTCCCCAGGCCGTGAGCGCGCTGGGTGTGGATGGGGAGGTTCCACCTGCCGTCATGGCTTCAGTACGTGGCATCCCCGCCATTGATGAGGTCGCGTTCGTCAAGATCTAAGACTAGCGTCCTCAACGAGACGATATCCTTGTGTGGTGGCCAACCCACCACTCATGCACAACATAGATGATACGTAGTTCTGGGGAGATTGCGCCAGTTCTGCTGACTAGGTTGCATGATGTTGTCAATAAACGTAATAAATGTAGTTAGTTTTTGAAATGTGGCGGTTGGCCTGTTGACCAACATCACGACTGATTTAAGTGGGTTTGATGCCACCTTGAGAGGGAAAGTAGGTTTATTTTTGTACTTGCGCCTGGAGTGATACACGAGCTGGCTTCGAGCCAAGTGCTTTCGGTATGCCTGGTGGTGGTGTGCTGCGCCGGAATGTGCTATTTCTTTTATTTAAATTGTCGATTTGACATTCTGTTTGACATTGCTGCCCAAACAAGGACACTCAATTAATTAATTAATGCGTAACAGCGTTACGTGAGCATTAGTCCTCAGTACAGTCGAGTGGGAGGGGATGGCTGATTCGATCACAAGGATGTGAGCACAAAGAAGCACATTTCAAGACAAGGCAAACACGGTTACCTAGTAAATTAACTGCGGGCGGTCCCGTTGCATGACACCAGCGTAACTGCAGCTTAGCACTGAGTTGTCTAATAGAATGAGCAATAGCGGCGTCACCAATCCTGATTAGACGCGGTGGAAGAGGATTGTCAAGGCTCACACGCCCGACCCTGTGGGCAAACCACCTCCCCCCAAGCGGAGGAGGCGTTTTGATGAGTAGGGTAGTTAGGACTTTTCTAGACTAGCTAGATTAGAGTTAGGTTAGTTCGATTACGCGGCTCCTTCCACCCCACCCATCCATCAAGGAATATGTGCTACATGATCTCCCAACGGAGGCATGTTATAATTTAATTTAATTTAATTTTAATCCTGATTAATAAATAAATTTTTAATTGCTGGTAATGATTGAAATTAATTAATTTATTCATTAACACCGTTCCTGATAAGTTGGCTAAAAAGCCAGCCCTCCTAAGCAACAGAAAGTCCTAAGTAACAGAAAGTCACCCTAACCCGTGTTTTTTTACAACGCGATACATCGCGTTGTAGGGTTAGAACGCGATGTATCGCGTTGTAATCTGACACGTGGCAAACCTATTAAACATGCGATTTTTGGTCTGAAACTTTCAAGATAGGTCAGAAACATCTCATAGAATTCAAGAAAAAATCCTGGTATTTTTGGTATTTTTTTTGTGACAGCTGCAAACAAATATGTACCACTGAAATCAGGCATTTTCGCGGGACGAAGGTGAAGACGACGGCGATGGCGGCAGGTAGATCTCGCCAGTTTTCGCGCGAATTTCAGTGGCTGTTGGGTAGCACGACCATGATGATGCGTTCAAAGGTTGATAATGAGGTTTCTACGAGTTTGTTGAGGTACTGGGGCAAAGGAAACGTAGTTTTTTCCAGTTTCTCACCCAACTTTCATGCGGAAACCCTGGAAACCGGCATACATATTATTACGTCAAGACTCGGGTCTGCTGCGGCACCATGCTTGGTATTTCCATGGTGCTTCGACTTCTTAACACATGTTTATTCATTCCGAACGCCCGGACTCTCGGCTAAACCGAGATTTGTGCAGACTTTTGTTGGGTAGCTCCGGGCATGATGGTGCCTGCAAATAGCGTAAGGCGTGACCGTGGCTATTGCTACGGTATGCTGTATTTTCCTGGAAATGGCCTCTGCCACCGGCTCAATAGTGCTTGCAGGCGTAAGTATATCGTGTTTCTACCTAGTTTCTGCCAGTTTTCCACTTATTTCTACCGACCTCTGCCCAGCCTCTCTAAGACCGCCATCCTACTCGACGTTGCTTGCATGTCAGCCATAGCAGGTTGCAGTTGTGCAGTATTTAGGTGCTGTATACGTCGTCAAGCCGTGCATATATCGTGAGGATTGGATGTTGATGGTTTATACTGCGTTGATTGTGCAAGAAGCCGGATCAGCTGGGTGCCCATAATCATGGTGTATAATCATGTGTTGTTAGCATCTTGCCACCATTTGCTAGCATGCATTCCAGCGTCATCTTTGCCTGCATGTAAGCTCATGGATCACTCAACCTATCCAAGCCTTGCATTACACGTGCCTCTTTCTTTCAGTATTGCACGCGTTATGGAATGAAAACCCAGCACCTCCATTCCCACGAGGCATGTGCTCAACACGTTGTGAGAGTGGATGATGCTTTGGCTATGGCTGCCTGATTCAGTCATATTAGGTCATCGAGTCATGATGTTTGATGCATGTTTGATGCTGTATAACTTATACAACGCCTATGTTCAACGTTTTGACCCTCCAAGCTCACTATGGCCCCGTTTATGGGGCTCGGGTCGTTGCGTAATGTTGTCAAGGGCTCTCATGTTTCCCACTGCGTTGTACTGCGTTGTAATTGTGATGCTAATGAAAAATAGCTCCAGTGGCCCAGTGGGCCTGAGTTTTGTTTCACAGAGCCTGCATATGTTGCCCATAGCTCGTGCAAGAAGCCAGATTTTTTTCATGAACCATTTGTGAATAAGCGCATGACTTGTGACCTAGGGTCAAGAAATCGCGGTCATGGTCAGACCCCCCTGTATTCAAACCAGTGTATCTCTCTAATGAATAAGCAGTTTGTAGGTCTGAGTAGCTCAAAAAATCCTTTGATTTATGGGCTTTCAGGAAAGTATATACATGACCATGAAAAAAATTTTTCCTTAGGTGCTATACGCGTTCTAAAAAAAGCTTACAACGCGATATATCGCGTTCTAATTAAAAAAACACGGGCTAAGTCCATACTGTTTCAAATCTCGGGAGTCGCGGTCTGGAGTGTAGGCATGACAAGTCAGCTGCCTCGGGTGGGTATTGAACGGTGAGCACTGTGCAGTTGATTGTTGAACTTCTAGGATCGGCTAAAGCGAATGCCAGTAATTCCACGTGTCGACACAAGCTCCGTGCATAAAAGCGATCATGGAAGCTGACACGAACGCCAGCTAGCCACTGCAGACACCCGATTTTAGTGCGATAACGAAAACGCTACCCTTCGCGATCCGTTAATTGCTACTGCATGCACGAAGTGCTGTGAACAGGAAAGAAGTGCCAGTTGTAGAACATGGCTCCACTGCCTGGCAACGCCCTGACTGCAGCCCACCGTGCATCGGTACCTGTGGCAGCGTCGCCGTCATGCCAAGCGTGCGCTGCTCCAGGTAATTCTCCGCTCACCTCTACAATAAGCGCATTGGCACGTTTGTGCAGGCCGCAGGGTCCAGTCTAGTGTGAAACTAGCTTACCGGCAGCGGGGCACGACTGCGTTAGTGCAACTAGCATCCGCATTCTTGTCAAATGGACTCGCTCTGAGGGATTAAATACCGTTTACTACTTGTGCCTATAAGTGTAAGCGAGGCTAAAAGTGTGAGCGAGGTGTATCGGGTGATGGGAGACAACGGAGGTATCCGCATTGCCATGGCATACCTGTATCCTTATGGCCGCGATTAACAGCAGACAATGTAATTCTGCTTCTATGGAACCATCTGCGCCCAGCTGTATGAACCTCCCAGCTGCATAAACGCATGGTCTTGAATTTACGTAGTCGCTCGCTGCGTTAATGAATGCCACACTGTGTGCAAGTTGGCAGTGGGTTATGGATGTTAGATCCGCAGGCTCAGTGTCGGCGTATTCGGTGTAAATGTACGTGACTGCCAGCTGCTCAGACTGAAGTGTCCTGCTGCTCAAGACATCGTTTCTTCTTGACACGATGCAAAGATAACAGGTGCAGGGATGTCATCTGTTGGGTGGGTTACATGGCCTGCCGATGGGAAATTTTAGAATAGTGAATCAAGTTCAGCCCTTACCACCTTTTGCTACCTATTGTGGACACACATGCACACACACACACACTGTGGCAACCTTCACAACGTAACTACAGGATCACTCCTTGTTGCTGCATGGCCACACACAGGGCCACGTGGACCTTAGCTTGGGCAAACCACCTTATTTAGCCCCCTCATGTAACTTGTGCAGAACTCTGCGATGCGAGTCGCATCGCAAGCCTTTGTGTCGCTGTACCACATTCTGCTTCCAGTCCATGCGTTGTACTGGCCCCGCACTTCCTACCTTTGCATCAGGCCACACGGCTTGTAGTGCTTCCAAGAAAAGGCCCACCACACACTATCTCTGCCCTACTACCCTCTGCATCCTTATCCTGCACTAGGCCCTATCGGGGATGGCCCCTTCGATATTTGCAGTGGCAGCACGTGCGGGGTGAGGCAGGACACTAGCGCGAGTGTCAAGTCACTCCACTCTTAGCCAGTGGCCATGGATTGGTTTGCTGGGTGACCTTATCGGACTTGACCCTGCAGGGGTACCCTGCAGCGGCCATCTGCGTGGAACAAGCACACAATAGTGTTCCCATGAATACATACCGGAGCCAGGATCCCAAGTACCTTGGCTTATGGATGCCAGGTTTTCATGGTCGTGGGTGTTCTTGCGCAACTGTTTGTGTTTGGAACTTGGGAAGGCAGCTGTGAGCATGCCCACCCTACCGGGGGGTTGTATCGTGCCACCCTATTGTAAGGAGAGATAGGCCTGTGTGGGGACGCCCAAGGGACGCCCTTTGCTGCACAGGCATCAAGGTGTTCTTGGTCATCCCAATAGCTTATCTCCAGTAGTAGTATGAAAGCTAGCCGCACATGAGTTGCCCATGAGATGCTTTTTGTGAGTTGAAACGGCAGCCCACAGGGCTGAATGGGGCTGATCTTTGTGGACTGCGGCTTGCTCAGCATGGTGCGCTCGCACACCTGCACACGTGCATTTGCTCACTCGCACGCTTGTGCGCAGCCCACCATCAAGTCTCTCCCATGGCCAGTAACCAAGCAAGGAAGCAAGCGGGCTCGTCGCGTCGCCAGTGGCTAGCTGGCTCCCCCGTGGTGGGGCTTGAGGCAGCGACGGCATCTGGCCTGCCGCGGTGCGTCACCTGGCACAGGTGACAGGACAAGTGGTTTTCTTCTGGTTCTGGTCACTGCGCATGGGGTGGGATGCGGTGGTTCTCTGTCTCTTTCTTGGGCTGATGGGGCACAGGGGGCTGGGGGGGGGTTACTTCTGTTTCGTGAGTTTGGTCAGGTTCTGTGTCATTCATGGGTGGGTGCTCGTCATCGGGCCGATGGGGGCGGACGCAAGCGCGGCGTCGCAGGAGGAGACGGGCAGGCTTGTTTTGGGCCCGCAGGGGTTTAGGAGCGGGGGGGGGCCAGGGGTAAAGCGGGGGAAGGAAGCCCCCCCACCCCATTGTTCTGCCCTCTGACGCGATCATGCCTTCTCTGGTCGTGAGCGCCTCCCGTCCTTTCCAGCTCCTGCCTCCATCACCGTTGCTCCTGCCCCTCTCCCATCTCCACCCCACTGATGAACTCCCTCCTCCCTGTGCTCCCCTCGCGCCCGACCGGCCCATCCCCCCTCCACTCCCCCCCCCCACCCCTCCTGGACGCAAACGCAGGCGCAGTGCGCGCCAGCTGGCCACGCGTGCGATGGCGGGGGCTGCCAGCAGCGAGACCGCCCACATCAGCAGCTGGGTTGAGGCAAACCTGCCCTTTGGCAAGGTGGTGGCGACGAGGCCGCAGGGTTCTTCTGGGTGGGCGTCCTTCACACGATACGAGACAGGTGGGTGGTGGTCACTATGCTAGTGTGTTTGGTCATTATAGTATGTTGTATTGTCGGCACACCCTCCATGCGATACGAGACAGGTACCAATCCTGATCGCGTTGCAGGACTGTACGATATGGAGGAATTATAAGGAGGGACTGTACGATATGGAGGAATTATAAGGAGGGACTGTACGATATGGAGGAATTATAAGGAGGGACTGTACGATATGGAGGAATTATAAGGAGGGACTGTACGATATGGAGGAATTATAAGGAGGGACTGTACGATAAGGAGGAAGTATAAGGAGGGACTGTACGATATGGAGGAATTATAAGGAGGGACTGTACGATATGGAGGAAGTATAAGGAGGGACTGTACGATATGGAGGAATTATAAGGAGGAATTATACCATATGGAGGAATTATAAATACTGCTGCTGTAAAATATCTCAATGATAGAGGCATTTAAGTTTTTTTCAACCATGCATATTTTCTATTTTGTTAGTACTTTTCATATTTCCAGTAGTTAAGGGGAGGGTCCCATAGAAATATATCAAAACTTACCCCCCCTAATAACTACAGAAATGCAACTGACAACCACTGAATGATGTTTGGGGACCATAAACATGATGTTTGGGCATGCATACCACCACTTGTTGGGGGTACTACCCCCAGCCATACACCGGCTATGAGCTAAAAATAGAAAAAAACGCTGTCCGGGGCACATCTTGCCCAAAACAGTGGGAGAACCAGTTGCATGAAAAAAGCACACCCCATATAAAAATGTCATGGGACATTGTTTCTACCTAATTGGATCAACAAAATCAGCACATCCCTTTGAGTTATTAATTTTTGGGCCAAAAATACGCTTTTTTAGGCGGGGCGTCCCCATACACACTCATAACACATCAATTAGGCCTGAAAAGCACAAGTCAAATTCTGTCATGACCATAGAAGGCACTGTCAAAGTTTGGTGGCATTCTGAGCTCAGCTGTAGCAGTTATTAATTTTGGCAGTTGGCCACCTGTGCAGACGCTAAGGAAGGCATTAGTGAGTATTAAGGCACACTAACACTTCCTATGCCATCCAAAAGGCTCCTGACCATGCCCAATTCGACCACAATGTACAAGGAGGTGGCTGGGCACGTCATGTGCCCTTGCCTTACCTCGACACGGGCAACCTGTTGCGTGTGTGCACAACAATGAGGCAGGTAGCTCTACATGCCTAGCCAACACTTCTAAAGCATATTCCAGGTTTATGGTGTGGGCATCATCCCAAAACCAAGCTCAAACACACCCTAGAAAGCCATATCCACTAATTGCCCAACAAGGGTAACAACAGACAGTCCACAGAGAAAGCAGAATTATCATACATGCTGCTTGCCAAGGCTTCTTACCATGGTTACCTTGCCTTGCTAGCATATGAATTAGGGCTCTCCCATTTTAGTGGGAGAAAGGCCAACAAGACAACGATAACCCCTACCTACGTGCAGTTCCACCCATGCAGTATGCCCCTCAGAAAAACCACTGCCACCTTTCTTTCCAGCGCAATTGTTTGCCAAGAAACAAACTCAAGCTTGTGAGCCTCTAACCACAATGAAGCCTCTGCTAAGAAAGGCCGCGTCAATATTCACACAAAACTGAGTGCTGTTAGCAATCTCCTTCCAAGAAACCACTCAGCAAATCCCTGACAACTTGACGATATGCCACGGTCACGCTTTGACACATCCCAGCCATGCAACGTACATAAAAACCACTGAAAGGTGCCAGGAATCTGGCGATGCGCAGCACGGAATGGCATTATACCTGGCGCTAACTGCACGGAAAGAAGCCGAAAACTTGCGTTGATAACCCATAAAGGAAGCGAAACATTCATAGGGTCACGTTGATCACACGATCGTACCATTACCGGAATTGTCCTTCGCCCAGCGGCGCAAGAAAGAACAACCTTCCATGGAATAATAAGACGCGCATCCCGCGAGCCTGGAGAGTGTCTTACCGATCATGACGGAAATCTTGCCGAAACCCAGCAAATTTTTTAAAGCTTTACCAATAACGATTTAAACGCATCCTTGACGCTAGGTAAAGCCCATAAAACCTGACAATCACCGCCGCCAGCGTGCATTCTAATTTATTCCTCTCGACGAAAACATCAGATTGGACCCCCGTGGCGATGGTCATCAATAAAATCATCGACACTGCAAAAAACGCGAACTCCGCTACGAAGTAGTATCATTTACTCATCGTCTTTAAGATTCGCTCAGTTTCTCTGCATTCCGCGAGCTATCTTTTTCTACTCTGCCTGAAAGCACGTCGCCATGGCCAGCTCCGGTAGGGGTGCGCGCACCGTGCACCACTTTTTCACGGTACGGACGGGTACCGCGAATTTTTCGGCGCCAAAATATTCGCGCCGGGACCGTCCCCTTAATTTTTCCCGTAGGCCATCCAATCAGTGAAATCCCTGATGGTGCCAAAGCCATTCTTCCCTACCCGACCCAATCCGTCCACAGAGAAGGGCCCCGGCCTGTTTGTCAAGAGCGCGCGCGGCGAGTCGTCGTTCGAGATGTTCAAGGGGGAGGCCGAGAGCCTGCGCGCGCTCGGCCACTCCAAGACGCTGCGGCTGCCAGAAGTGTTCCACTACGGGGCGTTCCCCGCCGGCTCTGGCTCCTTCATTGTGATGGAGTACCTCGAGTTTGGGGGGTCAGCCGACCAGGCCAGCCTGGTAAGCATGACACAACATAAAGCAGTCGTCACACTTAAGTTGCCATCACATCATCATGTTTTGTTAACATTGTTATCTTTTTGGTCTTTTTTTCTACGCGAAATTGTGTCACATAGCCTCCGTATGCACGCATGAGCTGCTCATCCCCGAGCCCTCCACCTGTTGCCACATGCCAACCACACGCCAGATATGTCGGCCCGTCATCCTTACCCCTGCGTTGCATGACGCCGCGATACTGCTCTGCGCTGGCTATCTATGCAGAGCATCGCCACTATCCTGCAGCAGTCTGTGATGCTAGCACATGCACGCTGCCATCGGCCGTGTGCTGTTTATTCTGGCGCTGCCACGCCATAAATATGTGTGTGCTTACTGCTGGCTCTGCCACGAAGTTAAACCCATACGCACGCACTCACGATCACTTACTCGCTCACCCGCCCGCCCGCCCGCCCGCCCACCCACCCACCCACTCACTCACTCACACCACCGCACATGCGCGATGCGTGGGAGTGCGCAGGGTCGCCAGCTGGCGCTCATGCACCAATCGCAGCCGCTGCACGAGGAGGCGCGCGCCGGCCGCTTTGGCTTCGTCGTCAACAACACGATCGGGGCCACGCCGCAGCCCAATGAGTGGATGGACGACTGGTGGGTGCCCGGGGGTGGGGAATGCTATATTCAGTTTTGGTTACAAGTTCTAAACGACAGGTGGCTGGGCGCACCCGAAGAAGGTGTTCCGCGTGCGATTCTATCTTGTATTGTTATGGGATGGCTGGTGGGTGCCAACATTTTCCTAGTCCAACCCCCTTCCAAGGGGTGCCTTGCGAAGCCGGAGGCGCGGCTGTGAAGGCTACCATCCGTACCCGGGACTGAGCAGTAGCTGGTCACCAGTACTGGTGGTTCGCGTGGGTGCGCCTATGTCGATGACTAGCATGCATTGCTGTTCCAGCGAGCTTCAAACGTGTGTTGTGCTAGCATCAAAGGTGTCCAAGTGCATGGCTTTTGTTATTTCTTGGTAACCATTTCTCACACATTTTTGTTCCGAGGAACCACGTTGCCCCATGACCACCTGGCAATGAGTGAAAATTGTGGCTACTCTACTTTACTTCCGTTGATGAAAGGCCACCCCCTCACTTACCTCTCTTAGGCTCCTGTGGACCCATTTTCATCACAGCCATTGCCCCCACCTTCCGATTCACTTGTTCTGGGACGGTTATCTCAACCCCATGGACCCCCTGGCCAACCGTTTCCACCTGCCCAGTTTTTCTCCCCGGTATGCTGTGTTCGTATCCTGCTCCCCTGTTACATCCACCTGGCCAGGGTGGACTTCTTCCGCGAGCGGCGCCTCAAGCACCAGCTGCGACTCGCCCGCGACTCGGCGCTGAGTGCAAAGGGGGACAAGCTGTGCGAGCAATTGGGGGATTTCTTCGAAGGTAGGGGCGTAGAGTGTGTGATCCCTCCAGGGTGATGTTTGAAGACAACGGGATACGCTGTGCGAGCGTTGGAGGGATTTTTTGAGGGTAGGAGGAGGGGAGAATGTTGTGCACACGCATCCGAGGTTTCTTCAAAGGTAAGGGCATAAACCGTGTGGACGCTTGGAGGATTATCTTGAAGGTGGGGGACAGCGGTCAAGGTTTCTTGTCAAGCATAATACTAATGTTGAGCGAATTAGCAAGGAAGTTGGTACCTACGTGAGCAAGCAAGTAGCCGCACGAGTGCAAAGTGCACAGTGCAACTTGCAAAGATATCCTCCTAGGGGTTTCTGTTCTTGCATGCGTGCGCCAGGTCATGTCACAGGGAACTTTTCTCAGAGGCGTTTTTTACTTTTGTGTCTGAGAGACACGGACCGGGCACGGCAGGCACTTGTCCAATATTGCTCATGCATGCTTGCACGTTTCTAGTGTTGCCCATGCTTGCACCTCTCTCGCTTTGGTTATGCTTGCACATGCATGGGAACTTGGCTTTCCCTCCCTCGCTCTCACCCTCCTTGCCCGTGCCCACAGGCATCACCGTCAAGCCGAGCGTTCTGCACGGGGACCTGTGGAGCGGGGTAGGTGCGGCCTAGTGGCGGTGCATGGTTGGCACACAACTAGACACCTGCTCTGATCTTTGCTTTAGCTTCTGTGTCATTATATGATGAGATTAGCATGCCATCATGTGACTTGGCCACGCGCATGGCACACATGTACTTACTTACCTACTTACGTATGTACGTACGTACATATCTTACTTACGTGTTAATGGCTGGGAGCGTGGCGGCAGGCCGTCTGTGTGGATATTTGGGAGCGTGCTGGCAGGTGATATTAGTCGCAAATATCTTGCAACACAGTGGCAGGCGGTGCTGCCAAGGGATCCGAAGGGAGCCGGAAAGTATGATGCACGTGCCATTAGTAATAGCGTCCGCCACGTGAGGCTTGGCCTGTCCATGTGCTTGGAGTGGGATCTTCTGGATCACTGGTATTATAGCACTAGATGTTTGTATCTGGAGGCTTTAGAGCCTCCTTCCAGAGCCATTTCTTCCTTTAGTTTAGGGCTGGGTGTAAAGTCAGCTCATCTGCTCGTTTGTGCCGTTCTGCCCACCCCACTCCTTCGTCATCGACACAGTCTTGCCCCTGACCCCTCACCATCCGCACGGTTTGGCCCCGACCCTCACTATGTACATGGGTTTTGGCCTCCCGCTCGTGTCATGTGCCAGAACTTGGCGGCGGTGGACGGCGCCCCTTCGGTGTTTGACCCCGCGACCTACTACGGGCACCACGAGGCCGAGTTTGGCATGTCCTGGTGGGTGTTGTCACGTATTACTAGCTAGTAGTACCGTAGTATGGAGTGTTAGCAGTATTAGTAGTCCTGTGACCGGTGGCATGTCCTGGTGGGTGTTGTCACGTATTACTAGCTAGTAGTACCGTAGTATAGAGTGTTCGCAGTATTTGTAGTCCTGTGACCGGTGGCATGTCCTGGTGGATGTTGTCACGTATTACTAGCTAGTAGTACCGTAGTATATAGTGTTAGCAGTATTTGTAGTCCTGTGACCGGTGGCATGTCCTGGTGGGTGTTGTCACGTATTACTAGCTAGTAGTACCGTAGTATAGAGTGTAGTATTAGTGGTCCTGTGACCGGTGGCATGTCCTACCAAGGTTCAGCATGTCCTCGTGGTTATGTAAAGGGCTTGCCACATCGGTTGATACAGCCAGTTGGGCATGTCCAGGTTTGTACAGTTTGGGGTGTTAAGGCGCTAATTGTGCTTTGGCAACAGGTTGATTAATATTGCCAGTGTGGCATGTCCTGGTGGGTGGTGTGCACATGGCGAAACAAGCTCGTTTATCACACACTAGCTTTGACACGCCCTGGTGGGGTCCTACGCCACAGGGGTGGGTTAGGTCAAGTGACAACAGCTGGAGCTGTCATGGCCAGTTGCCACACCCTGTAATGCCATGGTGGTCCCGACAATGTTTTAGATAGGGATTGCCTTGCTTTTGAGATTTTTGCTTTGTTTTGACAGCACATGCTCCAAGTACTGGGGGGGTTTCATTACGACCACCTGCACCGTCGCCGCCGTGCAAACATCGCCGAATGAGATGGTCACTTGGTCCAGTTTTTGGTATGCCAGCGTATGCATGTGCTTATGAAACATTGCAGAATGAGGTGGCACGCCCACGCCGCCCACGCTGGCATGGCAATGCAATGACTCTGATGCCATGTATTGCCGTAGTGTTGACTTCGTGTCCATGCAGGTGTGCCGGTTTCAGCCAGAGCTTCTGGAATGCATACCACCAAGTAATCCCCAAGGTGAGACCTTGCGGCCCAGGAAAGTTGACGACGAGAGCTGTTAAGAATGACTTCCCCAACCACCCGCCATGCTGCACCCTAGCACGTACTTCTTTACGCCTGTGGGCGGCCAGCCTGTTTTGCTCTTTACTTGTGCTGTTGCTCTCCATTCCATGACTTTTTTAATGGCGCAAACCTGGATTCCTTTGCTGGCGTCTTCATGCCGTGGCGAGCCAGACGGTATCTACCTTGCCTTCACGCAGCCCGTTACTGGTTCTTTTGGAGATTCCTGGCAGTTCCACGCCACTAAAAGGACTTTTGAGGGCCTGATCGACTGCCTGCTTGCTTGACCATGGAAAGAGAAGGGAAGACCTGTAGTGATTTTTGTGCCCCATTGAGTCCTTTCGACGAGAGACAGCACCTTCAAACCCAGCGATGCCAGGCTTGAAAATTCCAGACCGTCAGATGTCGAATCGCACCGACTGACAGGTACACCCCAAAACACGCACAAAGTTACCCCCAAAACCGCACAAAGTTACCCAAAAAATCGGGGAAAAATCCCGGAAAACCACACAAATTACCTGAAAACCCGCACAAAGTTACACGAAAAGCCTCGCGGGTCCCAGAGACCTCGAAATGTATGTTTGCAGAATGCACAGAATACAGATGCCATACGTCGAATCACGCGGATAATGGAATGATAGATGCGGCGCGACAGGAGGAGTTGGAGGCGTCGGATGGGGGAGTAGTTGTCCCAACGCAAGGGGCGACAGGGGAATGGTTTAAGGGGACAGGACATACCTAAAGTGCACTTTTCTGGAAACCATACCTATGCATGAGATAAAAATGCAATGAAATGATTGGGGACCATAAATATGATTTTAAAATTTTCCAATCGCTTGGGGGGGGTACTTGCCCAAACCATGTACCGGTAACACGCTAAAAATAGAAAAGACGCTATTTTAGTCTCATTTTCCCTAGCACAATGGGCACATCATTCTTGACCCAATCACATATTTCCATATAGTTCCCCCACTATTGAGAAACTCTACCTGATTGGGGCCAAGAAATAAGCAAGGGTGCAAAAGTTATCAATTTTCCCGCAAAACACGTACTTTAAAAAATAAAAAGAAACAAACCAAATCATAAACACTTTGAAAAATGCCATATCACATATTTTCAAATAATAGAGAGGGGGGGTACATGCAGCCCCAAAGTTTGAGGTCTTTCTGACAACCACAGCTCAAGTTATTGACGTTCATAGGCTGTCACCAGCTGCGAAGTTAAGGGAGGTTTTTAGCTAGTATTTAACCAAACTGACACCCCTTTATACATCTAAGCCACGTGAAAACGGGCCAAACCACATACTACCATTCTCTGCACATATGGTACCTCCTATGTTTAAGGTTTGACGCCATTCTGACAAGAACTGCCCAAGTTACAACCATTCCATGACGGGCACCCATGTAGACGCTACAAGGAAATTTGAGTAACCATTTAGCCACACTAGCACCCCCTTCTTCATCAAAGACATCTGCAAACTGACCAAAGCACACATAATTAACTCTTCCACGCTGACGGCAACGCATGCTCAATGTGGGGGGTCATTGTGACAAGAACTGCTCAAGTTGATGGGTTATATGACCACGTGACAAGGCGCTAAGGACCACTCCGTAAGCTAGTAACCCCACAAGGCCACTTCATATGCCATCCAACATGCACCAAAACGATGCTGAGTATGTTTACAAAGTGCAAAGTGGCGGCCACGCACCTCATACGCGTTCACCGTCCCTCGAGCATGGCCAGCCTTGTAAATATGTGCATAGCCTTGACAATGGTAGCACTAACATGCCTAACCAGCATTTCCTATGTTTCTCCGAGGTTAGGGCGTAAGGCTGATGCCAACCAAGCTAATCAACACTACAACACCTCCTAAACTGCCCTACCCGGCATGGATGACGAACTGGGACTATGGAGGGCAAGGAACCAAGTAGAAACATGGTATATAAAGCTTGCATGCAGTCATGCATGTCAACCATGGTTGGCTCAGCACATTGCAGTCTTGTCACATCATCATAACAAAGGAAAGCTCAAACAACCAATGGTGGCAGCTATCTACATGCAGTCACACAAATGCAATATCTCTAACATGATCGTCAATAAAACACTTCCTCCCCTGCACGATAAAATGGAAAGAAACCATTGGCCCTCCAGCGCATGAGCGCTGTGATGCCGCTGCGAAGAGAGGGTGCGTCACTCTCACACAACAAGAAGCGTCCACACGCACAACATCCTTGCCAGAACGCGTTTTATGAAATGCCTTATACCGTCCCAAAAAGCTATAGGCTGCGACTGAAGCGGCCCTGATCACGACATCAACGAAAACAATCTAAAGCTGCCAGGTATTCGACAACACAACGGCAAGCAACGGCGAGCTAGCTGGCGGAAACTGCCCAAAAAGAACGCAAAAAAACTTCGAACGATGAGCTCATATTAGAAAGGACTGATAGCAGATAACATTCGCGACAAGTCTGTACCTTGCCCGCGTAAATCCCTCGCCCAGGCGCGCAACAACCGCCGTTCTTACATGGACAGGTCAGACACTCACTTCCCAGGTCTGAACAATTTCTTACCGATAATGGCCCAAAATCTGGCAAAAAGCACCCGCTCGGTTTAGAATTCAATGCAACCGATATTAATGGCTGCTTCACGGTCAGAACAGCCCCCAAAACCGCTATTTTACAGCCGCTATCATGAATTCTATCTCATTCCGCGACCAAAAAATTCAGATTACCCCCCATGCCGATGGCATAAAAAAATAACAGCGATATTGTAAACCAGCTAATTTCCGCCACAAACTAACATCATAAACTCATCGTCTTTTAGATTCGAGTAAAATTTTTGCATTTCGCTTGCCCAATTGTGGTAGTTTCGCCTGAATGCAGTCGCCTTGGCCACTTCCGCAAGGGGTGCGCGCACCGTGCACCCACTTTTCACGGTACGGACGGTACCTCGGACGGTGCCGCGAATTTTTCGGCGCCAAAATTCGCGCATGTCCCGTCCCCTTAAAGGTGGCGCAAGCCTTCGCGCAGGGTGTCCTTACTGGCCTGGTTGTGAGTACTGGATAGTGGGTAGCGTTCGTGGCGGTCGCCGGACGGACGGGTTGTAGTTGTCTTTCTAGCGTCAGCTGCAACAGTCAGCAGGGAGTCTTCATTCTACCTACGGCGGTCGCGCCGCGTCGATTTTTGTATTTTTATCTTTGCACAAATCTATCGCCCGATGACGCAGTCCACAACCAACAGCTAACACACGACGAGCGGGTCATGCATTCAGCTAATCGTTTGCATTGTCTACCTTGCCATGGGATGCTATCGTTTTGCTGTGCTGGTCGCAGGACAAAGGGTGGGAACAGCGCCACCGCATCTACACGCTGTACCACATACTCAACCACTACAACCTCTTTGGGGGCAGCTACCGCTCTCAGGCGCTGTCTATTCTGGACAGCCTGGTGGGCTGACCTCCAGGTTACCATGCTCCCTAGTGTAGAATCTATATAGATAGACCCGGTAGATTAGCTAGCTCGGTCGCCTACACCATCATCGTAAGGGTTAATGCTCCGTGGCTCCCCAACGGCTGGGACTGCGTGGCTCATTAATATTTATATTTATGGCAAGTTTTCACAATATAAATTCATTTTTAAAGCCAGACTTACTGTCATTTAGTGTATTAAAGGCCATGTGCCCCTTCTCAGGGCTATGTGCTACATATTCTCCCAACGGAGTTGTGTTACTAATTAATTACTGTCATTCCCCGGTCATAAACGGCAACTTCATTATAACTACTGTACATTCATCAACAGTTTATCCCTGTGATAAAGCAGCGCGACCAAAATAGCCGCTGTGACATCTGGGCAATCAGATCTGATATATAGGGCTGTGGTGATTGGGGCTACCAGTCGCCCGCCGCTGCCGCGGCTGCTAGACGGGACGGTCCAGGTCCCGTTCCGTGATCGCTTCAAACTGCTGGGGAGCATGCTCCCCGACACCGCCGACGATCAGTGTGGACATCCGCATCGGCCTGGCCTGGGCTATACGCATCGTTCGCTCAAAACCTACTGGCACTTGAAGGCCCTGAGCGAGCACCGCAAGCGAATGCTCTTCAAGGTCCTGGTTCTCACGGTGCTCACGTATGGCGCCGAGGCATCGGACGCTCACGGACACGCTGGCCGCCCGGCTGGACGGCGCACGGTTTATAGGATGCTCCGACAGGTCCTGAATAGATGGTTTTCCACACATAGGTCATTAGAGTCTTTGCATCAGGGTATGCCTCGCGTTTCGGACGAGATTAGGCAGCGTAGGATAGCATTCGTTGGACATCTTGCTCGCACCAGTCAGGTAGACACCGACCTCGGTCTGGCTGCCGGGCCCCCAGCGCCGGCCTTGGCCAGCCGCGGCGGCTTGGCCAGCCAGGGCGGCATATCCTGCATGACCTGGCCTGGCCCCAAGGACATTCCTAGAAAGATGGGTAAACCTGCCATGACCTATCCACAACAGTTGCTGGCCGACCTAGTGGTCCCAGCCCCGTTTGAACATCGCATTCTGACACTCCCTCTCTCTTGCTTGGACTGCTATGTCAGAACAAGATGAGGTGGAAGAAGATTGTCCAGGATCACACACCAGCCCCTGTGGGCAAGCCGGCCGCCCCCCCCAAGAGGAAGGGGCGCTTTGCTGAGTAGAGTAGTTAGGGTTTTTCCACATAGATTAGCTTAGACTTAGACTAGTTCGGTTTCGCGGCTTCGCCCACCTCCATCCATCAGCAAGGGAATATGCTCATTGAGAATGATAAATTACGGATGTGAGATTGGCATGCAACATAAGGAAAACCCCGAAAAGAAGAATAACCCTGAAGAAATTAACAGTAATCTGACACGGACATCCAAGGATCACGCCAGCTGCACAAGGTACAACTAACTACATCACAAAACTACGACACGCAACAACATCACCGCCAGCCCACCAGGCAGGTCTGGGAGGGATCTAGACCGCATGGGTTGCGACAACAAAGTCTGCCAGGGTGCGGCGGAATAACACATCAGCCACGGTGCGAGTGAGGGCGAGTGACAGGCGCTCATCGATGTGCATGCCGCCAATACGAGGACCACACGTGCGGGCAGACCACGGGGCAGTCGGCCGACCCTCGAGGTCGAGGCGGTCTTCACGGCGCTGGCAGCACTCGTGGAAAAACTCCGCTGTCTTTGGGCCCATGGCCCCGAACTCCTCAAGGACAAAGGGGATGACCCGGTGGGGCCCCACATTGCGGTAGGAGGCAAACTTGTCCGGCGCTCAGCCACAGCGGCAGCAGCGCCGGCATCCACAGCCACCCAGACCTCGGATGTGGCGACCGGAGAGTGGCCGAGCCACGGAGACATCGATGAGCAGGTGGCAACCCTGCCCGTCGTAGTCAAGCACGGTAATGTCGGGGCGGCCGTGGTTGGGTGAGTAGAGGGCGGCCCCATCCGCGTCCTCGCACTTGATGGTGGAGTGCCAGGGGAAAGACCGACCGAACCATGGCACACACACACCACCCGGAGGAGAGCAGTATGGAGATAGAGGAACCAGTTCTGGTTCTGCTGGCCACCCATGCACGCGATGTAGTGCGTCCCAGTAGTATCGAGAGCAAGCCCGCAGCTGCCGCAGGACGCACCTGCCGTGATGAAAGTTTGCGGGGCGAACAGCTGGTGGCGAAGAGCGATGGCGTTCAGGGCTGGCACCAGCGTGAACAGAGGGCTCATGGGGAGGGCGCGCAGGAATGCGGCGCGCCCCCATGCTCCCCTCAAAGGAATATGTGCTACATGATGATCTCCCAACGGAGTCGTGTTATAATTTAATTTAATTTAATATATTCTCAGGGCTGGGCGCCGGAATGCTTGTCAAAGCCTAGCATATAATGTTGTACACTTGGGGAGCCACGAGGTATGATAATAAGATGGGGACACTGGAGACCGCACGGTGCAAAACCAGCTGGGGGGGGCTTGCGCTGCATACGACTCCCGATCCATGACTGCCAGCCACCAAGGCATGGAGAATTAATTATTGCGACATTGAGCCTGCGGCCTCCCGACTCAGTCCAAATTTCCTCGACCTCCCTGCCCGGGTACGTGTCGCCTGCCACTTATGCAAAGAAGCTGATGACCTGTCCTTGAAGCACCCCGACGCTCGCCTCCGCGGCAACCCAGCCCGGCCTGCGCAGCCGGCAGCCACACCGGCTGCCTCCCTCAATCTGCAAGGATGACCTCCGAGCAGTGCTGGAGGAGCATGTGACCTGGCCGCTGGCCGAGAAGATATGACATTGATGACGACAGCGCGGCTCAACACGGTGGAGGCCAAGAGTCTCCAATACGGAAACCAAGGTCGCACACATGCAAGCTACAACCTCAGATCGCGGCGCTGCAGACCACGGCGCAGGCATCTGAGGCACATGCTGCACTCCTCTCCCGCCTCAACCAGGTGGAGGGGAATTAGTGTGGCGTGCTCATGAAGAAGCTTGAAGCCATCACCGCCCACACCGAGCGAGGCCCGGCCTGGCCACACAGGTCCCAAAGATAGCGGAGCAGACGGCCACCATAGCATCCCAGCCACCCCGGCAGGATGCTGGCGACCTCCCGCCGCTCTCCTATGCGGTCGACCTGCTGCGGTCAGCGACCGCCTCAAGCCCTCAACCACCAACGCCATCGCCACGAAAGGGCTCCAGGCCGGAGCTGGAGGACCACCGCCAGGCCGAACAACGGGAGGCCACCGACCGCGGCGCTCGCCGCGAGTGCCGAGTGGTGCTGCGTCGTTTCCCCCAGAAGCCAGGTGAGACGTCAACCACCCTTGCATGCCGACGAGCTCAAGGACCAGCTTCTCACCCTCATGGGCCTGGTAGGTAAGGTAGAACTGCGCGGGTGCCACCGCCTTCCCCACTCACGGGACAAGGCGGCTCCCCCACCAGTCCTGCTCACCTTCCCCTCCCCTGTCAGAGGACAAGCCGGGCGGTTCCTTTCTCGTCGCAAGAGGTTGCACGACCTCACCTGGACGCTTGACGACGACCTGACCCCCGCTCAGCAGCAGCAGCGACGCGACCAGTGGCCGGCATACCTCCGCCACAAGCAGGACCCCCAGAAGCCCAAGGTATACTGGAGGGGCGGGGACCTGATGATTAACCACAAGATGTGGACGCCCACTGCGGGCTAGAAAAGCTTGAACAGCCTTTAGTAGCTTGTATCCATTGGTAGTCACTGCCGCCATTGCAGCCATGCCTAGAATGTTTGCCTAGCTGTGCCACCATACCTAGTCACGTGCACCGCTAACACACGGTACACAACCAGCCATAGCCTCAGCTTAGCCCTTGTACAGCCATGCTACGTCCTGGCTATGATCAGCTTACTTGCCCACGCTCACTTGTTATTGATGATATGCTCACATGGGTCTTATTGCACCAACAGCACTTGCCGGATCGTCTATGGCGTGTCCGATTGCCACTGTGGCATGAATCTGGCTAGAAGGAGAAAGGGGGTCTCTGCCCTTTCTTCCTGTTGTGCACATGCAGGGATTAAAAAGCACTTCGGTGCTCCGTGACTTCCCTTGAATGGGAGCACGAGTTTATTTATAGTATATTTAGTGTTTTATTTATAGTATATTTAGTTTTTGAAGCACTGCTAAAAGTTTTAGTGGCCAATGCGAGCCATAATGATTTAGATATTCTGCCGTAATGCCGGCAACCGGCCTGCCAACCCTGGTCTTGCCAGTAGCTAGCTGAGTAGCATCCCGACCTCTCAAGCTGTCCCCGCCTGTCACACTAATGTCCTCAAAATCGGCACATGTCGGCCCACCCCCCTTCGGCCACTGTTTTGACACCCCCTGAGTTCCCTGGCTGTTTGTAAAGGTACGGCATCAGTCCGTACATCGTATGGCACCACCCAACCTCGCCCCCTCCAAACGTGCAGGGGTGTGGCAAGGTTGTGTTCTGTCACCATACCTGTTCATCATTGTTGTGCATGGACTATGTCATGCGCAAGCGGCGCGCCCGCCCGCTTCGCCAGCGTTGTAGGGCATGCGCCTGGCCTAGTAGTCATAACGTGATGACTGACTAGCTACCTTTTCAGTGGTTTTCCATTTGCGGGTATTTCCTCGTAAATGGTGGGAGAGCGATCGCAGCAATGGTGCTCACCACTAGACACTCCCGGCCAGTTAGGCTCGAAACTGACACGCCCTGATCAAGCATATGCTGTTTCCGGCCCCACCGTCTAGGTCATCTAGTCGCTCTACACGTAAGCCAGCCATAATTTCAATGCACAAGGATACACATTTCCATCACCATTCATCTTCATCATCCTGAACGACTCGAACACGCGGAAAAGATAACGGCAGGCTCGAGCTACCATGGTCCGGATTCTCCCGATTTCTGGCCTGCGCTGGTTGTCTCCTTGATAATAGATATAGAGTAGGACTGTTTTTGTATATAGCTTAGACCGGAAGGATTGCGTGTACCCATCCGTCCGTCCGTCCGTCCGTCCGTCCGTCCGTCCATCCGTCCGTCCGTCCGTCCGTCCGTCCGTCCGTCCGTCCGTCCGTCCTTCCGTCCTTCCGTCCGTCCGTCCGTCCATCGGGGTTAATGCTCCGTGACTCGGCCCCAACAGGGGCACGAGTCTAATCAATTAAATAATTAATAAAGTCACTAGAGGGGGATATATTCCTCATCTGAGCTGTCCTCTACTGTAATGGCAGACGAGGCGGTAGTTTACAGCTATCCTCAGGGGCAATAACCTCCACCTGCGGACTTCTACCCTGCATTCTAGCAATGGGCTGTGGGGATAAAACCTGGGCCCCCATGGTCACCACCACTGCAAAGGCTACCAGACCCTGTCGCATATCATGATGACCATGCAGTGAAGGTTGTGTATCAGCTGGTTGACGGTAATATTTGAGCCAAGGATGATGACGACATCCGTGTACGTGGACGATCGACCTTCCATGATAGGCTGTGCATGTGCTACCCTAGACGGGACGGGCTCACGCCCGGCCAGCCTCCTGGTCTGCCTGTAATCTGGAGGCAGATGGCTCGCAAGGATCGATAGGTGGCAGGTAGTCATGAAGGATACCACACCCGTGCAAGTCAGTGGGGCTCCACATGTGACCAAATTTGGCCATTCATAGTGATTCGGGCCGTGGTGCCCACACCTAGCTCTGTAACTAGGAACTAGACCGGCTGCTCCATCCATACACCCCATTAAATTAAATTAAATTAAATTATAACATGCCGCCGTGGGGAGGTCATGTAGCACATATTCCATGATGGATGGGGTGAAGGAAGCCGCGTGATCGAACTATACTAACTCTAAGCTATCTAGAAAAAACCTAACTACGCTACTCATCAAAACGCCGCCTCCGCTTGGGGGGAGGTGGCTTGCCCACAGGGTCGGGCGTGTGCGCCTTGACAATCTTCTTCCACCGCGTCTTGTCCTGCATGACAGTCCAAAGACGGGAGAGAGAGTGGATGCGGTGCTCAAACTGGGCTGGGGCCACTTGAGGTCGTCCAGCAACATCTGAACGTAGTTCGTGACAGGTTTCCCTACCCGTTTGGGAATGTCCTCTGGGCCAGGCCAGGTCAGAATGTGCCGCCCTGGCTGGCCAAGCCGCTGGGGGCCGGCCAGACCGAGGGTGGTGTCGACCTGGCTCAGTGGTGCGGGCAAGGTGTCCTACAAATGCTATCCTACGCTGCCTAATCTCGTCCGAAACACGAGGCATGCCATGATACAAAGATTCTGATGACGGACGCTCGGAAAAACCTACGTTAAGGACCTGTCGGAGCATCCTGTAAACCGTGCCGTCTAGCCGAGCTGCCAGCTTGGGTGGGAAGGTCTGGACACGCCTCGGCGCCATACGTGAGCACCGTGAGGACGAGGACCTTGAAGAGCATGCGCTTGCGGTGCCCGCTCAGGCCCTTCGAGCGCCAGTAGGGTGTGAGCGAACGGAGCTTGGCCCAGGCAAGGCCGATGCGGGTGTCCACATCGTCGGCGGTGTCAGGAAGCCAGCTCCCCAACAGCTTGAAGCGGTCGCGGAACGGGACCTCCGTCCCGTCGAGCAGGCGCGGCAGCGGTGGTTTACTGGAGGCCCCAATCACCATCGCCTCTGTTTTGACACTAATCTCCAACCCCACCGCCCGCGCCTCCAGGCCCAGGCAGTCCAGCCAGGTCTGAATGTGCTCGGGACTCTCGATGAGGGTGGTATCATCCGCATAAATCAGGTCGGCAAGGCGGTAACCAGGTCTAACCCCGCCGTGCTCTTCACGTTAAGGATGTCCAAACCTGGCTCGAACCCCTTAAGAGCAGTAAAGTGCGCACGTGCCCGGCGCATGACGTGATCCACGACAATAATGAACAGGTATAGGGACAGGACACAACCTTGCCACACCCCGTGGTGAAGGGGGAATGGTGGGGTGGTGCCTTCCGCAGTCCGCACTACTGCCTGTGAGCCCTCATACAGTCGGCGAATGGCAGCAATAAACGCAGGTGGCACCCGATCCAGAGCTAGGATGGCCCAAAGAGCCTCCCAGAGAACCGTGTCAAAGGCTTTGATATAGTCAACAAAAGTGAAGACCAGCGGCAAACTGTCAGGGGGAAGGCGACGCACCTCCTCCATCAATCGGCGCGCGACAAACACAGCCATGACAGTGTTACGACCACGACGGAAACCCATCTGAGACTCACCCAGGTGTGGGTCCAGCGCGGCGCGGAGCCTGTGCAGCATCATGCGCATGAAGACCTTCAGCGCGGCGCTCTGGAGGCAGACACCCCGGTAGTTACCGGGGTCAGCAGCAGAGCCCTTCTTGTACAGCATGACGCGGATGGCCGTCTGCCACTCAGCAGGCGGAGGCTCGTCAGAGAGCAGGACACGGTTGCAGAACGCCAGCAGAAGATCCCTAACCGCCAGATCAGGGGTCTTCAGCAGCTCAGCAGAAAGGTGGTCGGCACCGACCGCCGCATCGTACCGCAGGCGAGCAAGGGCGCCGTCCAATTCCTTCAAAGTGAAGGGGTGGACGACGTCGTCAGTGGCAAGGCAGCCATCCTGCAAGGCGGGGACTTGGTAGTCCGCGGCCGAGGAGGGGGGCGCTGGCGGCGGCGGGGGTCCGGCGACCCCGAGGCGGGCGGCCGTCTCGGGGTGAAGCGGCGGGGGGGGGCGCGAGCCCCACCGGTCAAGGAAACATTGTGGGCCAACCAGCGGTCAAGGCTGACCGGCGCCGTGCCGTCCCCCGTGTGCTCCACCGGGGTGCGCTGCCGCCGGCCGCCGAGCCGGTCGAGGTGGTACCACATGTCCTTGCCCAGGTTGCGAGCCTGGCAGGCCTTGGCATCCGCGATGCACTGGGCCGCCTCCGCGTCCTGAGCGTGCTCGTAGGCCTCCACAAGGGCGGCCTTGAGCAATGGTTTCTGCAGCGGGTCCCGGTTACGCTTGAGGCGGTGCCGGGCGGCCAAGACCTTGGGGCGGTAGAGCGGGCCGGGGCGGCGGCGGGGCATGACCGGCAGGTGCCGGGCCGCCAGCAACGGGGCACGGGCCGCAAAGCCCGCAAAAATGGCTGCGTTGGGGGCACCCTTGTCCAGCTCGTCGACGTCCGCCCGGGCGTCCAGGGCCGACAGGTACTCCTGACGGCACCAGTTCCGCTCGTGCTCGGCGTCCGTCCAGTCCTCAGGATCTCCCTTGACCGGACGTAGAGCAGACCAGTCAGGGCGGACCACTGGGGCGCGGCGCGCGGGGACGTGGAACCGGAGCCGAAGGGTCGCGCGCACCAACCGGTGGTCAGAGCACACCGTCGGCGTGTCAAACACTCGGGTGTCCAGGACCGAGGTGCACCTGGACTGCCGTACCACCACGTAGTCCAAACAGGCCTGACGGCTGTTCGGGCCACGAAAAGTGACCAAGTCCTGTGAGGGACGTTGGAAGTGGCAGTTGACAGCAACCATCCCGCTATCCCGCAAAAAGGCAGAAAACAGGGGAGTGTTGTCGTTAGCAGTAGTGTCAGCAGGCGCAAAGCGGCTGCCAGCAGTGCCCACGGGGAGCGTGGCATTGGCGTCGAGCAGCATAACCAAAAAGTGGCGGGCCGGGGTGACCCTCTCAAGGTCATGCAAGGATTCGAAGAACTCCTCACGGGCCGAATCAGGTAGACCACTGTGGGGTGCATAGCCCACCCCCACCGTGAGGTGGTGTTTAGACCGCCCCTCGACAGAGGTGAAATGTGCTACCATAAGGCGTGGGGTTAGAAACTTAAGCGTGCTGAGGCTAGCAACTGCCAGCGGCGAACACAAAAGACCAACACCACCTTGGCCAGACGTACCGCTGCCAGCGAAGTAAAACCGCCAGCCACCCGCCAAGCGAGCAGTGCTCACCATGCCAAGTGGCACCGTGCGGCGGTGTTCCTGGACGCCTAATATAGATACACGATGCTCAATGCAGAATGCGACTAGCTCCTCTACCCGGTAGCTATGGTCGTCATCTAGCAATGTGCGGGTGTTAAAAGTGGCAAGGGCCAAGGATGCCTGCTGGCCCACCAGGGGAGGACGACGATGGATGATGGGGGTGGATGCGGCGGGGGGTGGAGGTGGGGGTGAAACGGAGGGGGGAAGGGAAGCGGTGGAAATAGTGCTTTTCATCGCATTTATTTTGTCCTGCAGGCGTAGGATGCGAGCCTGCCGCCTGCTCTGGGTATTCGGGGATGCTTGCGCAACGCAGAGGCGTAGGAAATCTAGCATGCGTTGGGTGTTGCTAATCTTGCTGCTGAGAGCTGTCGTTCTAGCCCGAGATACCGGCACCACCATGTGTCTCAGTCGACTGTTAGGTCGATGCATGGTAGTGGAACGGGACTGTTTAGAGGCTGTCCCTGAAGCCTGTTAGCCGCGAGCCGACGAGGAAGGTTGTCTACCTACGGACACCACCGGAGGCAGGACGCTTCGCACCACGAGACTCACTACGAGACTCACTACGAGACACACCGCATCCCATATTCTTTTCCCTGAGGACGAATGCTCACATGTCTCAGTTACGTGTAAATTAATCATGCTAGCTAGCGAAAAAATCGTTGTTTTCTCAATATAATTCATTCCACATACTCAATACTTTCTTTGGTACAGAAGTTGTAAACATGCTGAGCCATAGTAGTTTCCAACACGTTCAGGCATCGCCATGCGTCCAACATTCCATTGGTTCTCTCAAGTTCAGGTCGGGCAGCCCATAGAACCAGGGTGCAAATATACACAGCAACAATTGAACATCCATCAGCCCAACATTTCACACACATGCGCATTCTGGCCTAGCACAATACATGGCCGGCCTCTGATCAGCAAAGCAGGCTGTCATGCTAGATACACCTTAGTGAATGGTATGTACATCACAGAAAACCTGCCTACTTTCAGCAACTAAATGATATACCTCATATAAAACAGACGACGTCATTCCCCTGTCTCAAGCAGCAGGATAAAAAGACCCTAAAACATCCTCTGTTCTTCATGGAAGCAGTACAGTGGGCAATGGGCTCCGAGAGCGGCTCCCAGCATCAGGAAGAGGTTAACTTTGCCCTCCTCACCCTTCAGATATTGTCCTATCCCCGTGGCGGGACATGGCATCCGCATCCCATGCATGACGTAAGTATTCCTACAATATGTACAAGAACATCACCAAGAAAGTAAACCTGGCTCAAGCAGCGCAGGCCGCCGCATTTGATCCACTAAGCATCTCAGGGACATAACGCGTGGCTGAAGGTCCCTGGAATGACCCTTCTCCACTCTGCACCAGGTCTAGATACATCCGTTTTGCCGGCAGGCAAGCCGTGGTGATTAGCGTCGCCTCGTACTCAGCCATAACCAACCATCGGCGGCACCTGCAATGGAAGGAACGCAAAGGCAAACTTTCAGTGAGTGAATTCTACCGTTGCTTTAACAGCCAGTAGTAAGCTCGGGATTTCCCTGTATTAATGCTTGTAGCCGTACACACGAAAAAAGATTGGAGTCGCTGCCTGGAAACAAATGCGTTAAGTGGAAAAGGGCTACACTACTAAGCGTTAGTACCCCCTGAAACATGAACCAAAATGTGGGGGGGTAGGGGCGATTCACACGAAGAAGCAGGTGCTGATTCCTTCTACCCAAACACCAGCTATCAGGGTGAAGAACGCACTTCCTTATACACACACAAACAAGCACGCACGCACGCACGCACGCACGCACGCACGCACGCACGCACGCACGCACGCACGCACGCACGCACGCACGCACGCACGCACGCACGCACGCACGCACGCACGCACGCACGCACGCACGCACTCCACTGACGCCCCCCAGCAAAAGGATTAGGGAGTGAGCCTCTAGGTTACCATGAAACCCGTCATCATGCAGAGCACGGGCGTTGGACAAGCAAGATGCAGAAGGAAAAGACGCTGGCGTCTGGTACAGAACCCAGAAAAAAACAAAGGCACTGGTCAGCCATGAGCCAGGTGTTACAGACACAACAGCAGCACCTTCCTGGCACCCCGCAATAGACTAATCACCATAACAATCTTCAGTGAAATCCTAACCATGTCTTTTAGGAACACATCCTTGTGCGCATCGCACTTTTTACCACGGCACCCCACACAACCGGCAAGTTCGATACACATGCTCTGGCAGGAATCAACAAAAGGCACCGAGCCACTGCACACCAAAAGAGCTGCGAACCTTGTCCATGCAAACAAAGGCCATCAACAACACAGGGAAATAGAGAGACGCCGACATACCTATGGCACACGCAGGCGACAGCTCACACAATCCTGCATGTAATCCTATCAGCGGTGGTTCAATGGCAGCGACTCAATTACATGGCTCACTTAGGCCGTACTCACCAATCACCGCAGCAACGATGTCTTCACTGGCAGCACCCGCCCGGTGCCGCGCGCTCCCTCTCCTCGGCCCTGTCCCTGCGCGCCAGGTACTCCCCCCCCGCCGCCGCCACCGCCGCCCGCATGCGCGCGCGCGCCCACGCCACGTCACCCTCGCCCGCCACGTGGCGCTTGAACAGTGGCCGCCGCTTGACCACGTCCACAAAACGTGGCGTGGGCGCGCCCGCGCTGCCGTACCCCGCCGAGTAAAGCGCATCCGATGCGGACGCAGCGGCTGCCTTTGCTGCCGACCAGAGGGAGGAGGGCGACCACGCAGACAGCGGTGCCTCCCTCAGCCTGCGCGCATGGGTGGGCAGCTCGTAGAGCGCGGCCAGGCCCGATGACGCGACGCGACTAGACAACATGACCAGGTTGTCGAGCAAGGAGGGCGGGGGCAGGCCGTCATCGTTCACACCGCCCTCATCCACATGCTCGCCCCCGCAGCCGTGACCCGCGGCCACATTGCTCGCCATCACGCCATCCTCGCCATCCTGGCTGGCCCCCACGCCCCTGCTCCCACGCGCACCCGGCGGCTTACTGCCTCCGCACTGCTGGCGCGCGCGAGGGTCCGCCTCCCCCCAGCTGACCAGCCGCCGCGTGGTGGTCGTCTCCCAGTCCGACAGGTGGCGCCGCGACGACAGCTCCAGCCCGGCGACCGCGACGCACGTGGACACGGACGGGAGGCCAGGCAGCAGTGCCTCAGGGACCGCGTACACCCTGCGCAGGAGAGCGTCGGGGAACGACCCGTGCGTGTGCAGGGGGGACAGCGAACCGGATAGCGCGGCCCCGACGCCCCCCCCCCCCAATGCTCCCGTCCGCCCCGCTCCCCTGGGCGCGCTCCGTGTGCCAGAAGGCCGTGTACCAGAACGCCCGGTCGCCGTCGGCGTGGTGCCGATGGCTGCCCTTGCCATCCCGATGGTGCCCCGCGCTGACGTTGCCCGCGCCGCACTTGGTGCCGCTGCCACGAACACCCACTCTGTCGCCATCGCTGTCCACACAGCTGTCCTCATCGCCACCCGCATCATGGTGCGCCCCAGCGTCCCCCGCATTACCCTTGACCACCGCGGCAGCATATTCCGCATACGCATACCCATCATCGTACTCCTCGCCCTCGCCCTCGCCATCATCCGCCAGCACCAGATTCTCCTCCTCCTGCGACTGCGCCGCCAGCCGCGCTGACATGAGGGCGTCGCCAAGCAGCTCCCGCGCCACCGCAAACGGGAGCAGCGGCCGACGGCTATTATAAGCGCCGCCCTGGCTGCCACCCACGCCCTTCCCTCCCTCCCCTCGATTGACACCAGCCCCAGCGGACGCGACCTCCTCCCCCCTTGCCGCCCGCAAGAAGGCCTCTGCCACCTCCTCTGTGGTGGCTCCCGTGAGGCAGAAGGCGGCGCGGAAGAGGGGCACCCGGTCCAGCGCGGACTCGGGCGCGTCGCTGGCGCCATTGTGGAAGCCACGCGCGCCAAACGGGCCATGGTTGGACCCAAACGGCCCGCTCCCCACCTCCCCGCCCCTGACCACGCGACCGACCGCCCTCCGCTCCCCATCCCCCGCACCGAAGGATGCGCCCTCTGCGCCTCGGTGCGCGCGCACGTACGCCCGCATCGCCGCCAGGGGGCCCATGGGCAGGCGGTACCGCGCCGCCACGTGTGCAACCAGCACGGCCGAGAGCACCGCCATGAGGACAAGCATGGTGCACCACAGCATGGTGCCTGAGCGGTGGGGGGGGGGCAACCCCTGGTGCTGCACGAGCCTGCGGGGGGGGGATCTGCGCCCCTGGGATGGCCTGCGGCGTGCACTGCCTGCGGGGCCGTCACTGCCACCCTCGGCGAGGCAGATGGAGGGGGACCGGTCGCTGCTGCTGTCGCTGGTGCCACCGCTCCTGCGCGGGCTGGCCTGGGGGTCTTCGCGAGGGTGGCTTCTGTCGAAGGAGAGCGACGTGGCGCGCTTGAGCAAAGATGACAGCGAGGCGCTGTGGGGGCTGGTGGGCGAGGCGCGCGCTGGTCTATTTATGGAACTGGGGCGCAGAGGGGAGGTGGAGCGCGAGGGGGAGCCGGAGTGCGAGCCAGCACTGCTGACGCTGGGGCTCCCTGGCTGTGCCCCCTCGCCCCCTTGGTCCTTGTTCACCGTCACGTAGTCATCCTCGGCGCCGGAGCGATCCCCATCAAAGGGGTCGTTGCCCACGTTCCCGTTCCCATCAATACGCTCTGTCTTCTCGCCCTCGTCATCGCCCGCTGGCTCGATGATCCCTGCTGCCGCGACCTCACCCAGGCCCAGGTGCGGGGTGGTCGGGGGATTCCCCCCCGCAGACAACTGGTCAACGCCACCTGGCGCCACGAACGTGATGTCCCCGACCACCGGTTGCGAGTCAACGGGCGGTGCATCCATCTCCGCTATCTCCACAGCGAGAAGCTGGCCAAGGTGATCGTCCGCGTAGTCCTCGGACGTTGAGACGGGGCTGCGACTGCCGCCCATAAGAGTCAACGCTGCAAGCAAGGCCCCTGCATCCACGTCAGGCCAGAAAAAGGGAGAAGAAGACATGTTAAAGTAGATAGTCGGTATAGATAACAAGAGGATAAATTGAACGAATCTTATTTCTGAATGAGGACAGGTGGACTCATCAACCTTTTGAAACTCTGCCAGCGTAACGAGAAAATCAAGCCAGTCATGCCCCACAAGTTTAGAAGCTCAGGGAAGATAACATCAGTTAATCCATACGTTATGCAATCAATCTGACAGCATAAACATTGAATATTTCCTGTCGAAACCAAAGAGCCTGGATCCAAAGCAACCATGACACTAACGACTACGATTTTCCGGTTCAATTTCTGGAACCATGTGGAAAGTCCAATCGGGAAGGAGTGGCGAAAGTTACACGGACGACCGCAGAAAATGCAACAGTGAAATTCTCGCCAAAACGATGCGTACCACATACGGAAACCCCAGACGATCGATGATCGATGCATGGAAACAAAGTCGGCCGAAATCACAAAAGATTGCAAGACGTTAGTTTAGATAAAACGGTCTAGCGGCATAAATGCGACGTGAAATTTTCATTCTCCATAAACAAGCAAATTAACCGCGTCTAAGTGCAGAAACTACTGACGATACCGACCTCGTAATCCCGGAGAAAGAAAACTGGTCACCAGCGACTTACCTTCCCTCGTTTATGAGGGAAAACACGACGTGCGAACGTTTGCGTGGTCTGCAGTGGTAAGCAAAAGCGACGATTTCCCAAAACAACAACTCCATGCGTTTTACTTCGGCTGCAAAACTGATCGGGCCTAGAAAACGGGGGAAAGGACGCTTAATGTAGAAATAGACGCGGCACCTCACATGCATCATAGAAAAAGAAAGGACTTTTGCAGGAAAGACTACCTACGTCACGAGTACCTCACGAAAGAGAGCCGAAGCCAGCTTCGCAGATGACGCAATTGAGTGGACGACAGAATATGTATTAACGTGAGAAGGCGGAAAGCGCGACCGACTACCGGTAATTTAAAACAAAGCATGCCAAGCTTGCGGCAAAGCCACGCGCATTTTGGCGTTCGCACGTTAAGATTCCAGTTGCCTGTAGTCTTCACTGACGTGAAATAGGGCCTGGTTGACAGCCGATAAACCAAGGACTGGATTTGTCACGACTGCACCAAGGGGCGTGATTCTTGAAAGGCGAAGGGAAAGGCGGATGCTCGGCGCGGACAGGAGCGGACGTCGACTCTCGAGACGAACCCTGACATGGTCTGGGACATGATTGTTGTTGTTGTTGTTGTTGGCTTGGTGCCGTTGCCCACGCACATGCAGCAGACTGAGCAGAGATTCGGTCTCGGACATTGTCAGCGCTGACTGCCGAACTAGCGCTGTTGTTGTTGACTTGTTGTTGTTGTTGTTGTTGTTGTTGCTGACGCCGCACGCTGAAGTGCTGCCCATGGGCTGCGTGGGCAACAACAACAACAACAACGCTAAAGTGCTGAGCGCCCGAGATTTCGAGTTCAATGCTGTCATCCGTATTGATGGCAAGTCGTTGATTGGGTTTTGGAATTATGTACACCGCCCGCATTGGAAGTTTTAACTAAATAATTAGCTTCTGGAAAATGTTCTGGCTGAAAACCATAAAAAAAACAAAAGAAAATTAATTAATTAACTCCGGGGGCTGAAACAAACAAACAAACAAAATTAATTAATAAACTCATGTGGGCTCTGGGTATCACTGACCTCCACTGACTCTAGCCTATGGCCGCCGAAGGGGGGCCGCCGGGCCGGATTGCCGGCCGAATTGGGGACGGCGTGTACGATATCTACCAAACAAACAAAAGAAATTTATTAATTAAATAAGTACCCATGTGCCTTGAACGGCTGTAGGACAAACAAACAAACAAAAGGTTTTAATTAAATAATAAAAACCCGGGACTCTAACTGGCTCCCCAACAAACAATCCAGGGTTATTCGTAATGCAAATACGGCAAAAATTGACCCATAATAACAAACTTCCAATGCGGAGGGTGTAATCTCATGACTGCTGACGGGTACCGGTCTAAAAGGATTTCTCAAGCTTGAACTCGCTGTGATGAAGAATGCTAGAATTATCTTTAATAAATTCGTTGCTAGAATAAGCAAGCCACGGGTTTCTGATGCACGTTGACGCATGACGGTTGAAACTTGAAGGAGACTGATGAAGGATGCAAGCCCAACGTGCGTTATAAGGCAGAAAGTTTTTGGGAAGAAAGGCACCGTAATGGAGCGATAATAAAGCGGAGATCAAATAAGGGGAAGTTGCCTACAGCACTGCAACCTTTACGCTTGTTTTGACTGGTTGGAAACATATAACACGCGTTTTTTTGTTTTTTTTTTTCAGCTGAACGTTTTAGTTGCCATTATCTACATTATGCTACCGGTAACACATGCATAGGCGTGTGAGCACCGTACCGTTCGGCTGATGGCAGCCAGAGGCAGCCGGCTGGTTTTGACATTCTGCAGTTAAACTTCAGTGCGCATGCCCGTCCTTAAGACCGGCACAGTTTGATAAATGTGGCTAACAGGAATTGTTAAGCCAGCACGGCATGCGGGCGTCTACACAGCTACCATGCGACGCACAGTTTAGCTGATTGACTGTCGTGACGACCATTTACCTTCCGGCTGTGCAGCCTCAGCTAACCATGGCTTCTGCCAGAAATACAATGCTACAGGCCGTGCATGCTCTTTACCACCACGAGGATGCAGAAGTCCGTCGTAACGCCAATACATGGCTCGAGGAATTCCAGAGGACCGTTGAATCGTGGCAGGTGGGGTAGCCCCTCTGCATGCAACCCCTGCATGCCCGTTCCCACAGAAAGTCGTTTTTCATCTTGTCCTATTGTTGTTGAAAATAGTTTACACGCCTCTTCTGACTATGCGTTTGCATGTATGAGAGGCTCAGTGGGAGATGCGATCACGCAGCAAATTGTGGGTTCCATTGCTTCTCGCCTTCTGCGTTTTCGGGTTCACGAGAGGTGGCCTCGCAGCGTGTGTGCTGTTGAATGGTATAGCTGGCATCCCAGATATGGCGAAACTGCATAGCTCCTGCTGGGCATGTCCTGCGCCTCGTGTTTATGGGGTGTTCTCTAGAAGGCACCGTCCTTCCGTCATTGTCGTCCCAGAGCCTAATTTTTAATTAGAGCCTGGATTCCCTGTAAGCAAACCTTGGGGATGGAAATGTTTGCTGTGTTTAGGGAGTCTCCGCGGGCAAGGATGCCCAGTAGGTGCGGAACGGAAATCAATGTGGATCGGTTGCGGGATGATTATGGCGAGGACAAGAAGGTTTATAGAATGACAACAGAGTGACTAAGGAATGAGCTCGCAAGAAAACTGCTGTTTCCCGTCTACGTACTAGTTCTGACCATGGGCACTAGCGGGCCACAATCGGGCATCATGCGCGCACCACACCTCGACCTGTGATGTGCGAGCTGCCAGACCGCTACCATTCATGCGGTGCCCCTAACGTACAAGTCCATTTGTTCCCATCCAGCTGCCCGCCGTTGCACCATGGTGTTTTCATTGCCAAGCCAGGCAGGCGGGCTGGGTGAGCAGGGTGGCTAGCCAGGTGGGCAAAGCCGTGTTACTGGATGGCCAGCGACCAGGAGGAATGGCATGCCCCGATGGTTAGACATCCTCGCCCTTGTCTCACCCTTTTCACTGCTAGCATCGCTTCTATCATCCTAACCCACTGCTGTGACAAACCTCCCTATTTATTAAGCAGTGCCCCCGCCTCATTCTTCTCCCTCCCGCCCCACGTCCCGCACCAGCCTTGTCCCCTATCATGCCTCGCCCGCACGCGCCGGACCAGCCTTGTCCCCTCTCACATGTCACCCTCATCCCCATACTTTGCTCCTCGCCCCCCCTTCATCCCTTCCTCCCCTTCCTCCCCTTCCTCCCCTTCCTCCCCTTCCTCCCCTTCCTCCCCTTCCTCCCCTTCCTCCCTTCCTCCCCTTCCTCCCCTTCCTCCCCTTCCTCCCTTCCTCCCCTTCCTCCCCTTCCTCCCTTCCTCCCCTTCCTCCCTTCCTCCCCTTCCTCCCCTTCCTCCCTTCCTCCCCTTCCTCCCTTCCTCCCCTTCCTCCCCTTCCTCCCTTCCTCCCTTCCTCCCCTTCCTCCCCTTCCTCCCCTTCCTCCCCTTCCTCCCTTCCTCCCCTTCCTCCCCTTCCTCCCCTTCCTCCCTTCCTCCCTTCCTCCCTTCCTCCCTTCCTCCCTTCCTCCCCTTCCTCCCTTCCCCTTCCTCCCCTTCCTCCCTTCCTCCCCTTCCTCCCCTTCCTCCCTTCCTCCCCTTCCTCCCCTTCCTCCCCCTCCTCCTCCCTTCCTCCCTTCCTCCCCTTCCTCCCCTTCCTCCCTTCCTCCCCTTCCTCCCCTTCCTCCCTTCCTCCCCTTCCTCCCCTTCCTCCCCTTCCTCCCTTCCTCCCTTCCTCCCTTCCTCCCCTTCCTCCCCTTCCTCCTCCCCTTCCTCCCCTTCCTCCCCTTCCTCCCTTCCTCCCTTCCTCCCTTCCTCCCCTTCCTCCCTTCCTCCCCTTCCTCCCCTTCCTCCCTTCCTCCCCCTCTCCCTTCCTCCCCTTCCTCCCCTTCCTCCCTTCCTCCCTTCCTCCCTTCCTCCCTTCCTCCCTTCCTCCCTTCCTCCCTTCCTCCCCTTCCTCCCTTCCTCCCCTTCCTCCCCTTCCTCCCCTTCCTCCCTTCCTCCCTTCCTCCCCTTCCTCCCCTTCCTCCCTTCCTCCCCTTCCTCCCCTTCCTCCCCTTCCTCCCTTCCTCCCCTTCCTCCCCTTCCTCCCTTCCTCCCTTCCTCCCTTCCTCCCCTTCCTCCCTTCCTCCCCTTCCCCTTCCTCCCTTCCTCCCTTCCTCCCTTCCTCCCCTTCCTCCCTTCCTCCCTTCCTCCCTTCCTCCCCTTCCTCCCCTTCCTCCCTTCCTCCCCTTCCTCCCCTTCCTCCCTTCCTCCCCTTCCTCCCCTTCCTCCCTTCCTCCCTTCCTCCCTTCCTCCCCTTCCTCCCCTTCCTCCCTTCCTCCCCTTCCTCCCTTCCTCCCTTCCTCCCCTTCCTCCCCTTCCTCCCTTCCTCCCTTCCTCCCTTCCTCCCCTTCCTCCCCTTCCTCCCCTTCCTCCCCTTCCTCCCTTCCTCCCTTCCTCCCCTTCCTCCCTTCCTCCCCTTCCTCCCTTCCTCCCCTTCCTCCCTTCCTCCCCTTCCTCCCTTCCTCCCCTTCCTCCCCTTCCTCCCTTCCTCCCTTCCTCCCCTTCCTCCCTTCCTCCCTTCCTCCCTTCCTCCCTTCCTCCCCTTCCCCTTCCTCCCCTTCCTCCCTTCCTCCCTTCCTCCCCTTCCTCCCTTCCTCCCCTTCCTCCCTTCCTCCCCTCCCCTTCCTCCCTTCCTCCCCTTCCTCCCTTCCTCCCCTTCCTCCCTTCCTCCCCTTCCTCCCTTCCTCCCCTTCCTCCCCTTCCTCCCCTTCCTCCCTTCCTCCCCTTCCTCCCCTTCCTCCCCTTCCTCCCTTCCTCCCCTTCCTCCCCTTCCTCCCCTTCCTCCCCTTCCTCCCTTCCTCCCCTTCCTCCCTTCCTCCCTTCCTCCCCTTCCTCCCCTTCCTCCCTTCCTCCCCTTCCTCCCCTTCCTCCCCTTCCTCCCCTTCCTCCCCTTCCTCCCTTCCTCCCCTTCCTCCCTTCCTCCCTTCCTCCCTTCCTCCCCTCCCTCCTCCTTCCTCCCCTTCCTCCCCTTCCTCCCCTTCCTCCCCTTCCTCCCTTCCTCCCCTTCCTCCCTTCCTCCCCTTCCTCCCCTTCCTCCCCTTCCTCCCCTTCCTCCCTTCCCCTTCCTCCCCTTCCTCCCCTTCCTTCCTCCCTTCCTCCCCTTCCTCCCTTCCTCCCTTCCTCCCCTTCCTCCCTTCCTCCCCTTCCTCCCTTCCTCCCCTTCCTCCCTTCCTCCCTTCCTCCCCTTCCTCCCTTCCTCCCTTCCTCCCCTTCCTCCCCTTCCTCCCTTCCTCCCTTCCTCCCTTCCTCCCCTTCCTCCCCTTCCTCCCCTTCCTCCCCTTCCTCCCTTCCTCCCCTTCCTCCCTTCCTCCCCTTCCTCCCTTCCTCCCTTCCTCCCTTCCTCCCTTCCTCCCCTTCCTCCCCTTCCTCCCTTCCTCCCTTCCTCCCCTTCCTCCCCTTCCTCCCCTTCCCCTTCCTCCCTTCCTCCCCTTCCTCCCTTCCTCCCCTTCCTCCCCTTCCTCCCTTCCTCCCCTTCCTCCCCTTCCTCCCTTCCTCCCTTCCTCCCCTTCCTCCCCCCCTGTGGCCACAGGTGGTGGATGGCCTCCTCCACGACAGCAGCGTGCCGGAGGAGGTGCACTACTTTGCGGCGCAGACGCTGCGCACAAAGGTAGTGTTGTGGGGCCGTGGCCTTGCTGTGGTGGGGTGGGGTGGGGTGGGGTGGGGTGGGGTGGGGTGGGGTGGGGTGGGGTGGGGTGGGGTGGGGTGGGGTGGGGTGGGGTGGGGTGGGGTGGGGTGGGGTGGGGGGTGGGTGGGGTGGGGTGGGGTGGGGTGGGGTGGGGTGGGGTGGGGTGGGTGGGGTGGGGTGGGGTGGGGTGGGGTGGGGTGGGGTGGGGTGGGGTGGGGTGGGGTGGGTGGGGTGGGGTGGGGTGGGGTGGGGTGGGGTGGGGTGGGGTGGGGTGGGGTGGGGTGGGGTGGGGTGGGGTGGGGTGGGGTGGGGTGGCGTGGCGTGGGGTGGGGTGGGGTGGGGTGGGGTGGGGTGGGTGGGGTGGGGTGGGTGTGGGTGGGGTGGGGTGGGTGGGGTGGGGTGGGTGGGGTGGGGTGGGGTGGGGTGGGGTGGGGTGGGGTGGGTGGTGGGGTGGGGTGGGGTGGGGTGGGGTGGGGTGGGGTGGGGGGTGGGGTGGGGTGGGTGGGCAATGGTGGTGGTGGGGGGGGGGGGGGGGGGGGCTGCGTTGTGTACGCTGGCACGCGCTGCGCACCAAGGGACATGGCTATAGGGCTGATGGTTTTGGGCATTTTAAGATGAAGGATCCCAAAGAAGCTGCCTTCCGTCCACTTTGCCCCCGTGTTCCGCCATATTGTGCCATACGCCTGCTGCATTTGCCCCCTTGGATGTATCGACTGTGTGCATGTGATGTGCGCATGTGATGTGTCATCTACATGTCTGGGGCTTCTGCTTGCGATGAAAGCATTTTGGTGGAGAGCGGTACCCTCTGAGGCTTAGAGCTGCTGAAACGAGTAGGTTTTAGCGTGGCGCAGGGGATGCCTCGGCCTATTGGATTCTTAGGCCTATTGGATGCCTAGGCCTTTATGGATTCCTAGGCCTATTGGATTCCTGGGCCTATTGGATTCTCGGCCTAATGGATTCCTAGGCCTAATGGATTCCTAGGCCTATTGCATTCCTGGACCTATTGGATTCCTAGGCCTACTGGATTCCTAAGCCTATTGAATCCCTAGGCCTGCTCGCGCCCATGACTTCGCATCATGTTGTCCTGGATGGATGAACGGCTTCCCGTACCCATTGCGTGCCGTCCGTGTGGCGACCTGCGTGGATGGCGTCCCTTCCTCGCCTCTTTTTCCCCCCCTTTCGCGCTCCCCCTTTCGCGCTCCTCCTTTCGCGCTCCGCGTCCCTTTGTGGCCCCGCGTGTGCGGTCGCCACGCTCCTGGTTGCCCCCACAGATCCAGCGCGACTTTGAGGAGCTGCCGCCCGAAGCCGGCATCTCCCTCAGGGACTCAGTCGTGGTAGGGCGCACGTTCTATATGCATAGTAGTATAAGTGGGCATGGGATCTATGACGAAGATTCGCCCTGCCTTGTGTAGTGGGCATGACCCATCGAGAAGGTTCGCCCCATCGAGAAGGTTCGCCCTGCCTTGTGTAGTGGGCATGACCCATCGAGAAGGTTCGCCCTGCCTTGTGTAGTGGGCATGACCCATCAAGAAGGTTCGCCCTGCCTTTGTGTAGTGGGCATGACCCATCGAGAAGGTTCGCCCTGCCTTGTGTAGTGGGCATGACCCATCGAGAAGGTTCGCCCTGCCTTGTGTAGTGGGCATGACCCATCGAGAAGGTTCGCCCTGCCTTGTGTAGTGGGCATGACCCATCGAGAAGGTTCGCCCTGCCTTGTGTAGTGGGCATGACCCATCGAGAAGGCTCGCCCTGCCTTGTGTAGTGGGCATGACCCATCGAGAAGGTTCGCCCTGCCTCGTGTAGTGGGCATGACCCATCGAGAAGGTTCGCCCCATCGAGAAGGTTCGCCCTGCCTCGTGTAGTGGGCATGACCCATCGAGAAGGTTCGCCCTGCCTTGTGTAGTGGGCATGACCCATCGAGAAGGTTCGCCCTGCCTTGTGTAGTGGGGTGGCAGGCGCTTCAGCTTGGGGTATCGTTGCGTGGTCAACGTGATCATCAATTAATTAATCGTTGCATGGTTGAGACAACGAGCGTGTGGAAGGGAACAGAGGCCCTTGGATGTGGCTAGTCATGGTGAACCGGTGGCACGCCTCTTTTCTCAGGAGGAGGCTAGGCCTGCAGGGACCTTGCACGCACGAGAGGGGCTGTCATTAGTGTCTGAAAAGGCTTCACTGGTCTCACAAGCGTGTGCACATGTGTGCATCCATGTGTGTGTGTGTCGGCCGTTGGGGCACGAGAGGGGGGGGGAGTGACCATCGCAGGGAGGATGTGTGTGCACACGTTCTGCTGTGGTTCTTGGCTGAGCAATGATATGGAGGTGCGCACGGGTATCGAAGCTGCTGGTGGGAGCGGTGCTGGCGTGGGCGAGGTCTGGGTGGGGTCGAGGATGAAGCGGTGGGAGAGGTTTTGAGCCTGGGCTGTTTGGTGGGTACATCTGCTGAGCGAGCGTTGCACTGGCCCTTGGCCAGCTCATGCCAAGGCTGTACGTCCTAGCAGAGGAGGTATAAACTGAGTGCACACTTTGAATGAACGCATGGTGGTAGTATGAGAATGCACATGTCATGGTAGAGTTGGTATGACTTCAGCAAAACCGCAGAGGCAGTTTTCACGAGACTCTGTCATCGCCAGTGTGCGCATGTTTGGGTGCACGTGTTGGGGCCTTGGGGGTTGTTGAGGCTCACGTTTGATCGGAACAGGAGTCTACCTATTTGGGATGGCAACTTTGACATCATGTGAATATCGCTGGGGTATTGGAGGCGGGCGTTGTCTCCTTGATAGGAGGCGGGCGACCGTTTCGGCTTCCAGTGGATGCCAACGGCGCGGCTCGCGACACCCCCTCACGTTGTTAAGACCACCCCCATGCCGACCCCGCCCAGATAGCCCACTTGCTCTTGTCCCCCATGCTTCCTGTTGGTTCCTGTTCCCCTGATGCCGATAGCCCCCTTGCTCTTGTCCCCCATGCTTCCTGTTGGCTCCTGTTCCCCTGATGCCGATAGCCCCCTTGCTCTTGTCCCCCATGCTTCCTGTTGGCTCCTGTTCCCCTGGTGCCGATAGCCCCCTTGCTCTTGTCCCCCATGCTTCCTGTTGGTTCCTGTTCCCCTGATGCCGATAGCCCCCTTGCTCTTGTCCCCATGCTTCCTGTTGGCTCCTGTTCCCCTGATGCCGATAGCCCCCTTGCTCTTGTCCCCCATGCTTCCTGTTGGTTCCTGTTCCCCTGATGCGGATAGCCCCCTTGCTCTTGTCCCCCATGCTTCCTGTTGGCTCCTGTTCCCCTGATGCCGCGTGTTGCTCCCTGGCCCCCACATGCGTCCCTGCTCGTGGCCAGTCGCTGCTGTCGCGCTTTGCGTCGGGGCCCACGGCGGTGCGCACACAGGTACGGAGGAGAGTAGGTGGTTGTGCTGGAGGAGGGCGTATCTGTTCTCGCTCGCTCTCCTGTTAGCACAGCCCACGGCGGTGCGCACGCAGGTAACAAGGGGGTGCAGGTCCCAGAATTTATAAGTAGGAATAGCTATGATTAGCTGCGCCCAGCTGTGCAGCTGCTGCGTGGACGGGCGGGGTTAGGAGATCTGTTTGCGTTCGCACACGTGCTTTGGTGGTTCCTTGGACAAATGACCTTCGAGCACCGGAGCTGCCAAAGCGTGGTTCTGTCATGTTCCGGCAGACTTTGGAGGCGTAAGTTTGCGACAAGCCGGTAGCGCCCTCATTGTGCCACCCTCTGTTTGTTAACAACTGTTTTGGTGTGAGAGACCCAGTTTACGCTGCACGCCGGACTGGGTAGTGCCATCGCCACCGCGCTCCCCTGCTTGCAAGTGCTCCTGTGTGAATGTTTTTTTTTTCCCTCTTTTAGTCTAGGGACCGCGAGAGCCACTCCTTCGGGGTCAGTTGGCACCAACCTAGGCTCCACCGACGACTGTGACCAGCAGTGTTGCCATGGTTAATCCCTAGTGGCCCATCCGTTGCATGAGGAACGTGTCCGATGCTACGCTGGCCACTGGCGGCTTCGACGTGAGCCACGGTGTCCCCCGTGCCGCTCAACTTGTCAACATGAGCCCTGCCTTTGTCCTATCGGCCATCTTCCTGTTTCGCTGCATGTACGTGATTTCAACCTGATCCTGCTTACCTTTGTCCATCCTGCTTACCTTGGTCCATCCTGCTTACCTTGCTCCATCCTGCTTACCTTGCTCCATCCTGCTTACCTTGGTCCATCCTGCTTACCTTGGTCCATCCTGCTTACCTTGCTCCATCCTGCTTACCTTGGCCCATCCTGCTTACCTTGGTCCATCCTGCTTACCTTGGTCCATCCTGCTTACCTTGCTCCATCCTGCTTACCTTGCTCCATCCTGCTTACCTTGGTCCAGGATCATCCTCCCTGAGATTGCCTTTTTTAAACACGCATGCTACATTCTTGTGATAGTCACTCCCCCATGGGACGTGACACTTGCTAACATGCCCCTCTCAGCTGTCTGCCTGACCCTTAAACCTCTCCACCTGTCTGCCTGCCCTTGTCCCCACCCGCCCTTGCCTGACCTTTGCCCCCACAACCCTTACCCCCCCCCATCCCTCCCTTCCAGATCTGCCTGGCGGTGGTCGGCCTGGCGGCGCACCTGGATGCCACCAAGTGGGCGGTGACCGACACGCAGCGCGGCGCGGTGCAGTGGCTGGCCTCGCGCCTGGGCCAGGTGGCGGTGCTGGTGCCGCCACTGCTGGATGTGCTGCGGCTGCTGCCCGAGGTGGGTGGGTGGTCACTATCGTATCGTGCTGCGTGCGCCTGCGTGCGTGCAGGTGTGGCAGTGCTGGGGCTGCGGCTGCTGCCCGGGGTGGGGGAGGTGGTTGGGGTGGGGGTGGGTGGGCAAGGACCTCAACCGTATGGGAGGTTGCTTGTTGGGATGGGAATTGCACGCAAATTGTTTGGCTGGGTTGAGACACAGCCGGCTTGGCAGCTTGCCAAACTGTGTCCTAGATGTTGGAATGTAAGAAATGATGGGGGCGTGCGCTCTAGGTGTCAGCACTGTATAACTAACGGTGGTGTGTGGAGGACTGCGTTAGTGATGTTTTTTAGGCAGGAGGGTGGGTTAATTGTGTTAGAACTTCCTTTTTTGCGGCCGCGGGGGATGCGTACATAACATCGTCAACCCTTTAAGAATAGGATGTCACAATCTGCCTGTTCTGGAGCCTGACCGCTGCCTGACGTGTTTGTGCATGGGGCAGTGGTGATGTCCCTCTTGCTCGGCGGTGCGAACATGGTCGCTTATGGGCTTTGGCGACATGCTTGTGTGACATGCTTGTGTGACACTGAGAACGTGGGTGTTGTGGGTGGTTGGCATGCTGGCATTTTGTGGGTGGTTGGCTCGCTGCCATGCTGGCACACTGCATTCTCAACATGCATGATTGAACGTATATCGATTGTGTTTATATCGAATGTATATTGTACATGTATATTGTACATGTACGTTGAATGCATCATCAAACAATCTGGTAACGCATGCGCACGCACATGCCACGTGTCGTATATATGTCACAGGAGGCCCACAGCTACAAGCTGGCCATCCGACCGGAGCGGCGGCGCCAGCTCATCAATGAGCTGCGGGACGCGGTAGTGGACGCGCTCATGGTGCTGGCCGTGTGCTGGCAGCAGAGCGGCAGCCTGGGTGCGGCCATGCAGGCGCCAGGTGGCGCCGCTGGGCCACGCCACCTGGACGTGCAGACGCAGGTGGGCTTCCATATGGTCCGCAGCGATGCCTAACCGCGGCCTGGCCAGCATATTTGCTGATGATTGTAAGGATGATTGTGCGGATGGCTTTGCTGTACAGGCAAGCAAAAGGATGGGGGGGGCGGCGGAGGGGGAAGAGGAGGACAGGGCCAAGCCCAGGCAGGGGGTTACAGCATGCAGGGGAAGGTGGGCTTTGTTTAGGACCGGTGCATTTTTCATCCATTGAGCCGTGCTCCCTGTGTTTAGGACGCCTCAGCGTCTGGGACGCCTCAGTGTGTTTGGGACGCCTCAGTGTGGCCATGTCGCAGCCATACCAACATCGGTTGTGATGGAAGAGTAGCGTAGAGCTTGTTGTTATGCCAGGAATTTCCATAGCTTGGCCCGACATCTGAGGCCGTTGCCTTGGATGCTAGTTCTTGGTTTCTCCACAACTATTTTTGGTCACTGCTGCATTCCTGCCTTGGAGTAATTGTCATCGCACACAATGATCTGTTTCTCATTTATCGGCACAGGTGTTGTTTCCCTGGCGGTCGCTCATGTGGCGGTTGCTCATGCACCGTGTCTACTCTGTGGCGCTTCATACATCCCACTATCTGGGTGCCCCTGTTCTTCGGCCTTCGTTTTACCTCTCCTCTCTTCTCTGTGCCCCTCCACTGGGACCGCTTCGGGTCGCTGTCCACTATTCGGAACAGATTCTCCAAGCGTTTGCGTCGTGGCTGCGGCTGGGGGATGGGTGAGTTCCCTTCGGGCCGATTACCCTCTGCGCCCCCTCTGGCCCCCTAATTACCCCACACAGACATACTTCTTCCTGTCTATTGGCCCCCTTATTACCCCACACAGACATACTTCTTCCTGTCTATATAATATTTTTGCCCACCGAAAGGCTGCCCACATGGCCCAAGCATGTGGCCGCGTGGCATGTGTTTATTTGAAGACTACCTGGGCCTGATATGCCAAGCAGTCTTCAAAATGTCTCCCTGTAAGTGGGGAGAATTATCGTTGTGCACCATAGCCTTTGCACTCCTGACATCAATCTGTCATGCTCACATCATTATTGCATGGTGTGTGTGTTATTCGGGCTGTGCATAGAAGATCTGACGTGTCTCACTCTCCTTCCTCTTATGTCTGAGAAGCACTTCAACATGTGTTATTTTTCTTCCTGATGCGTCAATTTCTAGTACCGAAGTCAGCTTATGTGAACAGCCAGCTTTTCGAACTATCTATAGATGTACCTTTGTTTGGTAAAGGAAACTTACTGCGTTGATGCGTGGGCCGCCCTGCATTCGTTCCATCCCTTCCTCCCTCTTCCTTTTCCCCCCTCTTCCTTCCCCTTGCCCGGTTTCCTACATTTCTCCCCGTCTCCCCCCCCCCACTTGTGCTACCACCACCAGCCTGCCCCCCTCCTCGCTCGTGTCGCACCCGCTGGTGGCCGCTACGCTGCAGAGCCTCCACCACGAGGAGCTGCGCGACGCCGCCATCGACGGTGGGTGGTGGCACAGGATGTGGGTTGTGCTGTAAATAGCGGCAGCGTGGAGTATGGGTGGTATGGGCACCACGAGGAGCTGCGCGACGCCGCCATCGAGAGTGGTTGGAAGTGGACGTGGACATGGCGGTCTTTATAGCAGCAGCCATGGGGAGGAGTAGAAGCACCATAATAGCACGTGGCGGGTATAGTGCATATGGTGGGTCGAAAAATGGGGTGTGGGCGACCGGACAAGCGACCACTGGGCGGGTCCAGGCTAGGCCCGCCGCTTGCTACTTTGAGCCTTACGTTGTGGTTGGTAGGTCTAATCAAGTGGATGGTGCGAAGAAAGACGGCACGACTGCAGATGGTGGATGGAGCAAGTTTCAAGACGTGGCAGGTCGTTTGAGAGGACAGGGTGCGCCTATTGTTTCCGGACCCATCGGGTGTTTAATACCATCAACTACTATGCAGGATTTGTGCAATCTGGTGGTTTAAATCGTCGCATCAAACTAGGAGTTGTCCGCACCAAAACAAGGTAGCCGCATACCTTTGTCACTCAAATGCTTGAACCGTGCGCATTTCTTGCATTCCTCCTGCCACGCTGCGTGATGACCTGGCGGGTACGCTCTTCCTCACCCTCGTGCCACCACCGTGTCCGTATGCGGCTACCAGCCATGGCATTACGCCACCTTGCCCTTATGCTTCCAGCCTCATGCTGCCATCCTCACGCTGCCACGCTCATGCTGCCACCTGCGCGCAGCCGCGTGCGAGCTGATGGAGTTGACCGCGGGTTTGTCGGTGGAGGCGATGCCCTTGGTGGAGACGCTGGTGCCGCAAGTGCTGGCGCTGCGGCTGCAGCTGGCCACGCTGCGACGGGTGGGTTGCGACAGGCGGGCCAAGTGGGTCCCTGTGTACCGGCGGTCGATGCTTTTCTGTGCACTGCCTTGTCTCTTCATGGCTCGTCATGCAGTGTGCGGCTTTTTGTGCCTTGTGCCGCCGTGCTCCACGGCAGTGCGGCAAGCACATGATCTAGATCTCCCTAGTGTAATTTTTCTTGAACCCCTAGACTGCCACCTTTGATGGGGATCCTTGTGTCCGTTGGATTTCAGCACAACGAACAAGTTGGTCCTTTCATAACGACAAACTTGCCATCACTCGTCACCACCACCGCACTTCAACATTTGTCAATGTTCTTGTCAAAATGCTGACATCAGCGTGCACAAAAGAGTCGATCGCTTGGCACGGGCGAGCCCTCGGCGCACGCGGTGGCGCCCACGGCAGAAGGGAATGGGCAAGCGGAGGGCGACGATGATGACGATGAAGAGGTGAGCGGGGTTGAGATGATGATGATGGTGATGAGGGGATTGGGATTGTGAGCGGGGCAAGGAAGTTGGGTGGGGAGTGGGGAGGCAATCAACACATACCCTGGTGGGGATGCCGTAATGCGTGCATGCATGAGCGTGACGCGTGCAAGCATTAGTGCATGGTTGCCAATGACCCGTGTCCCGTGCCACCCAGTGCCGTCCAAGGTTGCACCGGGCCAGACCCTTGCGATGGCCATCAAGGGTTCCTCCTTTCCCTCCCTGATGGCAGCCACACGTTGCTCCACTGCATGGGTAACGGTGCGATGCGCATGGCCCGCATGCCATCAGGGAAAGAGGATAAAGATGGCAGTCGCAGGAAGCCAAAGCCGGCCCCTCATGACAGCAACCGAGGTGCTTCGCAGGGACCGCACGTGTGGGTACATGGCCCGCGTGCAAGGGTGCTTGGGGTTCCATGGCATGCGGTGTGGTGGGGCAATTCTACAAGGCATGTTGCGTTGGCCGCTTGCTTGCAGTGCCTTCAATCTATGCGACATACACCATCTGCTATGTGCATAGCATGCAGCAAGTTCCACGCACCCGTTCACAAATGATTTTGTCGGCAGGGCATCCTGCAGTGCCTTGATCGTGCGATTCACCATGCCGACTGCATGAGTGTGTCGCACACTGCATGCTTCTTCCAAGTCGTAACAAGCTGAAGCTAGACCATGGCTCAGGTATATTCACCAGGTATATTCACCAGGTATATTCACCAGGTATATTCATCAGGACATGCACAGCTTATTGTACTTGTGGGCGTGTCTGTGCGTGCCGAGCCCCCTCCTCTGTCAACTACAAAAGGGGGGCACTGGCCTCTGACCATGGCACTGTGCTTGCTTGCCTGCTGGTCATCGTATGCGCACTATTGCTACATGCCCTGCCACGTCCATGCCTCGCCCTTTCTTTCCCTGTGGCCAGCTGTCCCGGCCTATTCGTTTGGTTGGCCTGCTCCTTGTACCCAATTTCTGCATGACCGCCTCCTCACACTCCTGTCGCTGCCCACTTCCCCCTGCACCCGCCTGCGCCTGCCTCGTCCCCTGCAACCCGAACAGGACATGGAAGCAGCAAAGGCGATCGCACGCCTCTTTGCGGAGATGGGGGAGGTGTACATCGACTTCGTGGCGGCCGGCGGTGCGTGGGGTGGCATCAGTGTGGCAATCGATAGCACAAATGGGGGGCGGCGGCGCATGTGGTACCATCGCATTGAAATGGGTATCGAAGGGTCAGTTTCAGGTAGTTCAAGCACCGGGGCTGGCACCCTAGGTGGTGGCATTAGTGTGGTGGTTGACTGTGCACAATGCCGCGATTTCCTTATTCCGCGAAGTGCGCACTGCTCAGGCAGCAGGCCCCCAGTGCATAGACAGTCACACCCTATCAAACCCTTTTTCTCACCCCCTGTCAACCCCCCCACCCCCTATCAACCCCCCCACCCCCTTTCAACCCCCACACCCCCTATCAACCCCCCCACCCCCTATCAAACCCCACACCCCCTATCAAACCCCCCACCCCCTATCAAACCCCACAGCCCCTATCAACCCCAACACCCAACCCCCCACCCCTATCAACCCCCCACCCCCTATCAACCCCCCCACCCCCTATCAAACCCCCCACCCCCTATCAACCCCCCACCCCCTATCAACCCCCACACCCCCTATCAACCCCCACACCCCCTGTCAACCCCCACACCCCCTATCAACCCCCACACCCCCTATCAACCCCCACACCCCCTATCAACCCCACACCCCCTATCAACCCCACACCCCCTATCAACCCCCACACCCCCTGTCAACCCCCACACCCCCTATCAACCCCCACACCCCCTATCAACCCCCACACACCCTATCAACCCCCACACGCCCTATCAACCCCCACACCCCCTATCAACCCCCGTTTCTCCCCCCCTACCCCCCACACGCACCAGGCCCCCACTGCATGGACGTGGTGGAGGCGCTGCTGGAGGTGGCCTCCTACCCAGATGTGGTCGTTGCCGGCGTGTCCTTCAACTTCTGGCACTACTTGTCGCGCGCCATCACGCGGTGAGGGCTCCATCTGCCGCCTGCCCCTTGGGTGAACAAGAACGTAAACCAGCCCCTGTCATGAGGGGGTTGCCTTGCGGTGTGCCGTTGGTGAACAAGAACGTGAACCACCCCCTGTCATGAGGGGGTTGCCTTGCGGTGCGCCGTGGGTATACTGTGGTCTGGCTGTGAGTATGACCCGCTCGTGACTGTGTGCCGTGTCCTGCCTGGCATTGTCACATCCCTGCTCCCTGCTCCCTGCTCCCTGCTCCCTGCTCCCTGCTCCCTGCTCCCTGCTCACTGCTCACTGCTCACTGCTCACTGCTCACTGCTCACTGCTCACTGCTCACTGCTCACTGCTCCCTGCTCCCTGCTCCCTGCTCCCTGCTCCCAGCTCCCTGTTGTCCGCTCAGATCAACAATACCATGCCCGCAGGATGACCATTCCCACAGTTGGTGTGTCTTCTTATGCCACTTCCCCCACGTGAAAATCTCTTTGGTATAACCGTTGTATGTGTGTTTACACACTTGTGCACACACTAGTACGTGTTTACTGTTCATGCGTGCATGATTGTGCGTGTCCATGCGTGCATGCGTGTGCTTGTCCATGCGTGCATGATTGTGCGTGTCCGTGCGTATGCGTGCATGATTGTGCCGCAGGGAGCCGGAGGGTGGCGCGCAGAACCCCAACCAGGCACACGCGCAGGAGAGCCAGCGACAACGGGTGGCGGCGTTCACCCCCGCGTTTCTGCGCTTGATACAGCTGGTGGGTGCTGGCCCTGCGCCTGGTACACATGCGCATTAATCAGCTGGTGAGGCCGTAACACCACTCTTTGCCAGCACTTTGACAGGGGGTCAGAATCTCCAGCATTGTTCATGTCGTGCCATATTTGCGCTATTCAGGTGCTTACCTGTTCAGATTGGCTAAGAGAGTGCGCAAAGTCTCGGCCGTTTCTGCGTCTAGTTTCGGTCTCTTTGTGTGGCAGGCTGGTAGTACTATAACCAGGGACTCCGTGCTATGCTTTGTGACTTGTTCTGGTTGATGCAACACCACCTGCACGCTCGAGGGGCAGTTTTTGAAGCCTTCTCACCAGCTAGAATGGGCTAGCGGTGAATTTATTCTGGCAGGCTGTATGCATACATGTATTGCAGTTCCTAGTTCCTGGAACGCAATCCCAGGGTGGAGATCGGCGGTGCCTCAGTGACTTGCGCTTCGTCGTGTGTGGTCACGGTTCCATTGATGCTGCGGTTGGCAGAATCGTGACCACACACGATGTGATGTTTGCGAGGGGGCGCAACGCTATCTCAAGGATCTGCTATTGTTCGCTCTCCTGACCACCTTTCGCTCTCCTGCTGTGCGTGGGTGCGCCGCAGGTGAGCACCCTCGTGCGCTATCCCGTCGACTTTAACGACTGGCACAGGGAGGAGCGGAGAGACTTCAAGCGGTCGCGATACGGTGAGTGGCCCCACGCCACCCTGGCTTCCATTACCTAATGCTGATATGGCCACGGCCACCCCTTGAGAAGCTGTCAAGAGCATTCGCGGTATCGTGCAGATGTCGGTTCCTGGTCATTGAAATGCCTGCGCGGATTTGAGCATGCTGCACTTTCAGGCCGTGCAATGACTCGCCATCCTCTCTCGCCCATGCTACTACACTGGTTTGATCTGTAAATCCATAAATAAGAGATGAACCAAATGAGAATAATGGGGAAGAACAACTCTCGTGCCTTGACTGTTGCGACATGAGCACGCGAGATCCTCACGGCGCTCTGCGTTGGCTTCCGCGTCGTTTGTTGTCCTCCGCGGCTCTGCCCATCGCTTGACGCACGCGGCAGCGCTTGCGGACACGCTGATGGACGCGTCCCATGTCGTGGGAGGGTCGCAGCTGCTAGAGTTGCTGACACTGCCGCTGAAGCAGGTACGCACCCACTGCGGCTAACGCAGGTAGGCATGTCGGCTTGCCGGGCTCTGTATAAAGGGTGGGATGGGGCATGCCAAGAAGTTGCGTCCTCATTGGCTTTCAAATGTGGCGGGCAGGCCGGTCGATAACCATTGTTGAGGAATGTCTTATGAACGAACTGAATGTATCGAAGAAGAAACTTCCGCGTTCCTGACTAGAGGCGGATGTTCCACTGTAAGCTACATCTCTTAAAGTGAGCGTGCTCTTCTCTTGTAGAAACGTTGAGTAACTTTCTCGCAGAGCAGCGAGCTTCCTTTGCTAGGCGTTGGAGGGTTACTTGTTGCCAACTTGCACTTTGACGAGGACTTTTTGCTGAGATATTTGAAGCTTGCTCGTGTGTACAATTCTTCCTGTTACAAGTTGTCAGCTTTGTCTCAACCTACCTGTCCTTAAAAGGATGCACTTGGTTGCCGCCGCGCGCCCATTTGCGCAATGCCTGTTTGCGTTGCGTGCCTGTTTATGCCACCATGCGTGGGTCGCCGCATGCTCCCATGCCCTTGCATGCGCAGGCGGCCAGCATGGTGGCCAGCGGCGGCGCGTTTGACTGGCGTGCGGTGGAGGCGTCCCTCTGCTGCGTGCGCGCGGTGGCGAAGAGCATTGGCGCAAACGAGCACACGATCATGCCGCAGGTCATGCAGATGCTGCCCACCCTCCCCTTGGACCACCCGCAGCTCACCTACACCGCATCGCTCACGGTGGCCGCCTACGCCGACTGGCTTGGTGCCGCGTGCCAGGCGGCGCCGCCCTCCCCCTCGCTTCCCTCCGCGCGGCAGCAGCTTCCCAACCTGCTGCGCATGCTGACGCACGCGCTGGTCGGGGCCGACGATGATGCCGCGTCGGCGGCCGCGCTGGCGTTGCGCCACGTGTGCGAGAGTGAGTGGCTTGATCAAGGGGGTGACGTGCTGAGCGGAGCCGCGTGATGAGTAGATCGGCATAGGGAGGCTCCGTGTGCGAGGTGGTTACCAAAAGTGATGGGTATGAATTTCAAGTAAAGTTAAGCATTATGTTAAGTATCATGGACAAGTCAGGTGCCTCTCCGGGATGCTACGTGTGCAAGAGCGAGGTGCTCAGTAGGCGCTGTCAGTGTAGCAGGGAGAGGGGGAGAGGGCAGGGGACGAAGAGACTGGGAGGGCCCATGGCACGGTGGAAATGGGGATGGAGGCATTAGCGGCGTTTGTGGTAAGAGCATGCAACGCCAATGGGGCCTAATTTGTAGCGGCCCCTCGCAGAGCAAGCGTCGCGTGGCAGCGGAACCCCGGGGTGAGGGATGTTCTCTGTGTGTCACAAGCGATGCGTCCGTGGGGCCTCGTGGATCGCTGCATCAGTTATCTGGAGACTACTTGCACCATGTGCAGAGTTTCACTGATTTACGCTCCTGCCTTCTTTCTACTCTTTATGTTCGCCTCACCCCCCTTTCACCCTCACCCTCGCCCTCTGCTGTGCTTGGGCTTGGTTCACGCCCCACTCTCCCCCCTGGCAGCCTGCGGCGCCCACCTGGCCGACTCCCTGGGCGCGCTCATGACGTTGTATGTGCAAGCGGTGGAGTCAGGCAGCGGGGGCGGGGGGCAGCAGGGCGGCGACGGGCGCGCATCCCCCCTCCACCACAAGCTGACCGAATCGGACATCATCCAGCTGGTGGAGGCGCTCTGGTATGGTTTTAGAGTCGTACATCATCCAGTTGGTGGAGGCGCTCTGGTGTGGTTTTAGAGTCATACATCATCCAGTTGGTGGAGGCGCTCTGGTGTGGTTTTAGAGTCGTACATCATCCAGTTGGTGGAGGCGCTCTGGTATGGTTTTAGAGTCGGAAATCATCCAGTTGGTGGAGGCGCTCTGGTGTGGTTTTAGAGTCATACATCATCCAGTTGGTGGAGGCGCTCTGGTGTGGTTTTAGAGTCGTACATCATCCAGTTGGTGGAGGCGCTCTGGTGTGGTTTTAGAGTCGTACATCATCCAGTTGGTGGAGGCGCTCTGGTCTGGTTTTAGAGTCGTACATCATCGGCGCGCCCACGGCTGTCCCCTTGCCTCCCTTGCTAAGGAACCGGTGTGTGCCTTGACCTGTGCCCGTTCCCCTCCGCTGGCCCGCGCCAGCCTGTGTGCGCGCACGCTCCCCCCCCCCGCGTCCGCGTCCGCGCTGCGGGACATCCTTGAGCCGATCGCGCGGCCGCTGGCTCTCGCGGTGGCTGCTGGCGACCCGCTCACGTCCACCCACCTGGACCGCCTCGCCTGCCTCTTTCGGTTATTTGACCAGCCGGCGCCACTCGCCGATGTCCTCAGCGCTGTGTGGCCCTCGTTGCAGGTACCTTCTTTGTTGCAGATACCCCAGTAGTATGAACGCATTGGCTGCAGGTATGATAAAGTGGGTCTTAGCTTCAGGTACTTACGTTCGTTACTTGCTGCAGGTATTGTGCACATTATTATAATATGCATTTGCAGGTTATTTGCTGTAGGTGGAGTAGAACGTGCCGTCGCTGCAGGTGTTGTTTTCCTTAGCCCTCCCTGCATCCCTGGTTACGTGCAATGGTAGCATGATTCTTGGCCCTCGCTGCAGGCATGGCAATACGTCACCGTGCCACCATGATGTCACCATGATAGCACGTCACCATGTCCCCGGCAGGATCTGCTGCCCCTGCCTCCCCGTCCCTCCCCCGCTCACCACCCTCCAATCTCCCCTCTTGGTTCCGTGGGCTCATGGCCCCTCATGGCCCTGGTTTGATGCGGCCTGTCGCCACAGCCCACAGCCCACACCAAACACCCGCACTCCAATCCACTATGCCCATCCTGCAATCCCCAACCCGCGTCCCTTATGCCACCCCCAACTGCCCACGCCCCCACACCACGCCCCACACTCCCCACATGCCCCCCCCCTCCCCCCCACACACACAGGCCGCATTTGCCCGCTTTGAGTCGGAGCCGTGGGTTATGGAGCGTCTCGCGCGCACGTGCAAGTTTGCGCTCCGCGCGCTCGGCTTGGCGGCAAAACCGCTGCTCCCGCCGCTGCTGGCACACGTGCGCGCACAGTACCACAAGCACCCGCAGCCCAGCATGCTGTACATCGCCAGCACCGCCGTCAAGGTGGGATTTGCTCACTATTGTCTGGCTGCAATACAGCTGCCGCATGGCTGCCGCGTGGCTGCCGCACGGCTGCCGCGTGGCTGCCGCACGGCTGCCGCATGGCTGCCGCACGGCTGCCGCATGGCTGCCGCATGGCTGCCGCATGGCTGCCGCATGGCTGCCGCATGGCTGCCGCATGGCTGCCGCATGGCTGCCGCATGGCTGCCGCATGGCTGCCGCGTGGCTGCCGCGTGGCTGCCGCGTGGCTGCCGCGTGGCTGCCGCGTGGCTGCCGCGTGGCTGCCGCCTGGCTGCGGTATGGCTGCCGCATGGCTGCCGCCTGGCTGCCGCGTGGCTGCCGCCTGGCTGCCGCCTGGCTGCCGCGTGGCTGCCGCCTGGCTGCGGTATGGCTGCCGCATGGCTGCCGCATGGCTGCCGCCTGGCTGCCGCGTGGCTGCCGCCTGGCTGCCGCGTGGCTGCCGCGTGGCTGCCGCGTGGCTGCTGCCTGGCTGCGGTATGGCTGCCGCATGGCTGCCGCATGGCTGCCGCATGGCTGCCGCATGGCTGCCGCATGGCTGCCGCATGGCTGCCGCATGGCTGCCGCATGGCTGCCGCATGGCTGCCGCATGGCTGCCGCATGGCTGCCGCATGGCTGCCGCATGGCTGCCGCCTGGCTGCCGCATGGCTGCCGCATGGCTGCCGCCTGGCTGCCGCATGGCTGCTGCCTGGCTGCCGCATGGCTGCCGCGTGGCTGCCGCCTGGCTGCCGCCTGGCTGCCGCGTGGCTGCCGCATGGCTGCCGCGTGGCTGCTGCCTGGCTGCGGTATGGCTGCCGCCTGGCTGCCGCATGGCTGCCGCCTGGCTGCTGCCTGGCTGCGGTATGGCTGCCGCATGGCTGCCGCATGGCTGCCGCATGGCTGCCGCATGGCTGCCGCATGGCTGCCGCATGGCTGCCGCATGGCTGCCGCATGGCTGCCGCATGGCTGCCGCATGGCTGCCGCATGGCTGCCGCGTGGCTGCCGCATGGCTGCCGCATGGCTGCCGCATGGCTGCCGCATGGCTGCCGCCTGGCTGCCGCCTGGCTGCTGCCTGGCTGCCGCCTGGCTGCCGCCTGGCTGCTGCCTGGCTGCGGTATGGCTGCCGCATGGCTGCCGCGTGGCTGCCGCCTGGCTGCCGCCTGGCTGCCGCATGGCTGCCGCATGGCTGCCGCATGGCTGCCGCCTGGCTGCCGCATGGCTGCCGCGTGGCTGCCGCATGGCTGCCGCATGGCTGCCGCATGGCTGCCGCATGGCTGCCGCATGGCTGCCGCATGGCTGCCGCATGGCTGCCGCATGGCTGCCGCATGGCTGCCGCATGGCTGCCGCATGGCTGCCGCATGGCTGCCGCCTGGTTGCCGCGTGGCTGCCGCATGGCTGCCGCATGGCTGCCGCATGGCTGCCGTATGGCTGCCGCGTGGCTGCCGCCTGGCTGCTGCCTGGCTGCGGTATGGCTGCCGCCTGGCTGCCGCATGGCTGCCGCATGGCTGCCGCCTGGCTGCCGCGTGGCTGCCGCATGGCTGCGGTATGGCTGCCGCCTGGCTGCCGCCTGGCTGCCGCCTGGCTGCCGCCTGGCTGCCGCGTGGCTGCCGCCTGGCTGCCGCCTGGCTGCCGCGTGGCTGCCGCCTGGCTGCGGTATGGCTGCCGCATGGCTGCCGCATGGCTGCCGCATGGCTGCCGCATGGCTGCCGCATGGCTGCCGCCTGGCTGCCGCGTGGCTGCCGCCTGGCTTCCGCGTGGCTGCCGCCTGGCTGCCGCGTGGCTGCCGCGTGGCTGCTGCCTGGCTGCGGTATGGCTGCCGCATGGCTGCCGCCTGGCTGCCGTGTGGCTGCCGTGTGGCTGCCGCATGGCTGCCGCGTGGCTGCTGCCTGGCTGCGGTATGGCTGCCGCATGGCTGCCGCATGGCTGCCGTGTGGCTGCCGTGTGGCTGCCGCATGGCTGCCGCATGGCTGCCGCGTGGCTGCCGCGTGGCTGCCGCGTGGCTGCCGCGTGGCTGCCGCGTGGCTGCCGCGTGGCTGCCGCCTGGCTGCGGTATGGCTGCCGCATGGCTGCCGCGTGGCTGCCGCCTGGCTGCCGCCTGGCTGCCGCGTGGCTGCCGCCTGGCTGCGGTATGGCTGCCGCATGGCTGCCGCCTGGCTGCCGCCTGGCTGCCGCGTGGCTGCCGCCTGGCTGCCGCGTGGCTGCCGCGTGGCTGCCGCATGGCTGCTGCCTGGCTGCGGTATGGCTGCCGCATGGCTGCCGCATGGCTGCCGCATGGCTGCCGCATGGCTGCCGCATGGCTGCCGCATGGCTGCCGCATGGCTGCCGCATGGCTGCCGCATGGCTGCCGCATGGCTGCCGCATGGCTGCCGCCTGGCTGCCGCATGGCTGCCGCATGGCTGCCGCCTGGCTGCCGCATGGCTGCTGCCTGGCTGCCGCATGGCTGCCGCGTGGCTGCCGCCTGGCTGCCGCCTGGCTGCCGCGTGGCTGCCGCATGGCTGCCGCGTGGCTGCTGCCTGGCTGCGGTATGGCTGCCGCCTGGCTGCCGCATGGCTGCTGCCTGGCTGCTGCCTGGCTGCGGTATGGCTGCCGCATGGCTGCCGCATGGCTGCCGCATGGCTGCCGCATGGCTGCCGCATGGCTGCCGCATGGCTGCCGCATGGCTGCCGCATGGCTGCCGCATGGCTGCCGCATGGCTGCCGCATGGCTGCCGCGTGGCTGCCGCATGGCTGCCGCATGGCTGCCGCATGGCTGCCGCATGGCTGCCGCATGGCTGCCGCCTGGCTGCCGCCTGGCTGCTGCCTGGCTGCCGCCTGGCTGCCGCCTGGCTGCTGCCTGGCTGCGGTATGGCTGCCGCATGGCTGCCGCGTGGCTGCCGCCTGGCTGCAGTATGGCTGCCGCATGGCTGCCGCCTGGCTGCCGCATGGCTGCCGCCTGGCTGCCGCCTGGCTGCCGCGTGGCTGCCGCATGGCTGCCGCATGGCTGCCGCATGGCTGCCGCATGGCTGCCGCATGGCTGCCGCATGGCTGCCGCATGGCTGCCGCATGGCTGCCGCATGGCTGCCGCATGGCTGCCGCATGGCTGCCGCCTGGTTGCCGCGTGGCTGCCGCATGGCTGCCGCATGGCTGCCGCATGGCTGCCGCATGGCTGCCGTATGGCTGCCGCGTGGCTGCCGCCTGGCTGCTGCCTGGCTGCCGCCTGGCTGCCGCATGGCTGCCGCCTGGCTGCCGCATGGCTGCCGCCTGGCTGCCGCGTGGCTGCCGCATGGCTGCGGTATGGCTGCCGCCTGGCTGCCGCCTGGCTGCCGCCTGGCTGCCGCGTGGCTGCCGCCTGGCTGCCGCCTGGCTGCCGCGTGGCTGCCGCCTGGCTGCGGTATGGCTGCCGCATGGCTGCCGCATGGCTGCCGCATGGCTGCCGCATGGCTGCCGCCTGGCTGCCGCGTGGCTGCCGCCTGGCTGCCGCGTGGCTGCCGCCTGGCTGCCGCGTGGCTGCCGCCTGGCTGCCGCGTGGCTGCCGCGTGGCTGCTGCCTGGCTGCGGTATGGCTGCCGCATGGCTGCCGCCTGGCTGCCGTGTGGCTGCCGTGTGGCTGCCGCCTGGCTGCCGCGTGGCTGCTGCCTGGCTGCGGTATGGCTGCCGCATGGCTGCCGCATGGCTGCCGTGTGGCTGCCGTGTGGCTGCCGCATGGCTGCTGTTGGCTGCTAGGTCCCTACTACAGCCATGCTGTGCATCGCCAGCACCGCCATCAAGCTGGGGCCGTGATGGCTATCGTTGCTCAGCTACTATAAACAGTACTAATACTAGTGCTAGGCTTGCAATACAGGTACGGGCAGTAAACTGGGATTGCTTCTAGTCCCAGTAGTCAGCTACTGCCACGGTAACATCGAAATCCGAACTAGAATGACCGCTTTGTGCTGTCCCACGGGCCCCGCTGGTGGGGGTGAACAGCCAAGTGCTAGCGTTGGGGCCGCCACACCAGCACCAGCACCAGCACCAGCACCAGCACCAGCACCAGCACCAGCACCAGCACCAGCACCAGCGCCAGCACCAGCACCAGCACCAGCGCCAGCACCAGCACCAGCACCAGCACCAGCACCGGCGCCAGCGCCAGCACCAGCACCAGCGCCAGCACCAGCACCAGCACCAGCACCGGCGCCGGCGCCAGCACCAGCACCAGCACCAGCGCCAGCACCAGCACCAGCACCAGCACCAGCACCAGCACCAGCGCCAGCACCAGCAGCAGCAGCAGTGGGCGCTGCCTTGCCGCAGGATGGGCAGCAATGTCAGGATGCGGCGCTTGCAGTGGTCATCTATGCAGCTGGCCGTGGGAATGGTGCGAACGGAGCCCTATTGGTACAGACGGCAGCACGTTTGCCAGGGCTTGTACACAGGGTGGGTCGGGCGCTGCCACTACTGGCAACACCAGTCACGGCCACCAATGCCATGAACAGGATCATGGATGCCCGTTTGCCGACAATAGTTAGCCGACAAAATAGTCTGGTGTATTGAAGCAGGCTTGAAGTGGATGTACGACTGGGCTAGCCACAGCAGGTTCTGCGCTCATGCACCAGGATTCGTTTTGTCTGTCGCAAGCTTGTCTAGCCCTTCCCTACCTTCACCTTCCCTTGCCCCCATTGCTCCCGCCTCCCCATCCCACTGCCCACGCCCCGCCTCCCCATCCCTCCGCCCTCGCGCTTCCTCCCCATCCCACCGCCACGCCCTTCCTCCCCATCCCACCGCCCACGCCCTTCCTCCCCACGCGATGTCTCCCTGGGCCACCAGCTCCCGTTCCCCATAACACGGCTCCAGCGCCAGCCGTGCCTCGTGCCCTCCCCTTGGTCCACAGGCGGATGCGTCCCACGACCCCACCCTGTTCTCAGCGTTGCCATCAAACAAACTTTCCCTGCCCTTTCTAGTCCCTCACCAACCTCCCATTTTTCCATGCCCTGTCTTCCTGACCACTTGCCAGTGTCTCGTCCTTGCCAACCCTCGTTGGCGCCAACCCTCGTTCCTGGCACCAACCCTCGTCCCTGGCACCAACTCTCGTCCCTGGTTCTGCTTGCTCATACAGGAGTTCTCCCAGGACGCGGACAGCGCGGCGTGCCTGCAGGGCCTCGTGAGCGATCTATTTATGGACACTGTCGCCGTGCTGCACAGCGCGGACGCGTTCACGGCATCGCCCGACCTCGCCGACGACTGCTTCCTGCTGGCGTCGCGCTGCCTGCGCTACTGCCCGCGCCTGCTGGTGCCCACACCCACCCTCCCGCTTCTGTTGGGGTGCGCCACAACGGGCGCCACTGTACAGCACCGGTGGGTGGCCATAGAGGGGGGGGGTCAGTTTGTGGCCTTAGGGCCAGTTCAGTGCGTGGTTTTTGAGTAGGGAAGAGGAGTGTAGGGCCATGAGGTGTGGTGGTTTAGTGTGGTCTAAAGGGGGGGTTGTGGCGTGCCCGAATGGGGGTTGGTGCATGGCTCTAAGCGGCAGGAAACACGAAATATGTCCTCTTTCGTCCTGTGTCGGGGAGGACAAGGGGAAGGCTATTCTACAGGGGAAGGGGGAAAAGGGGCGACAGTCTCTGGCATCGTGTTGTTTTCCGAAGGGGGGAGGGGGGATCGATGAGTGAAGGGCGGGGTCTGTAGTTTGGTGAAGGGGGTGGGAGCATCATGTTCGGGAAAGTTGCCCCAACCGACGTTGTGGATTTGCTCTGTTTGTTACCCTGTGGGTGCCATGGTATCGGCCGGATGGACGAGAGCTGACCATGGGCCAGGGGCTGTACCTTTCCTCTCCCCCTCGCCATCCCACTCCCTGTGCCCACCCTCATCCATCACCCACGGGCCGCCTCGCAGGGAGGCGTGCCGCTCCATCTTGGCCTTCCTCGTCCAGCTGTGCCGGATGCCATCGCATCACCACCACCACCATCACCACAAAGATGCCGGCGGCGGCATGGCTGCGGATGGCTCCACCAGCACCACTGGGGCCAGCAGCAGTGGCGGCGGCGCAGCGACCACGTTTGGCCCCTACATTGAAGCCGCGCTGCAACAGCATGGCCAGCGCCTCGTGTGCGTGCTGTTGTCAGGAGCGGGCGGCGCGCTCCCTGAATCCCGTAACGAGGAGGTAAGGCAGGACCCACGGGGGGGGGGGGGGGGGCGATTGCACACAACGGGACTACGGCTTTGTGTCCGCAACAAGGAGCTAAGTGAGCGCTCTTTGGGTGTTGGTCGACGCAGGAACCAGGGAGGTGAGCGACTAGACGGGCCCCTGATGGTGGTGTGGCTCTGGCAGGGCTTCTATCGGGCTTTGATGCGGGCTACTGTAGATATGTGGACGTGGGGGGATGTAAGGGGGTTGAAAGGGGGTTTTAGGGGGATTAAGCGATGGCTGCGGTATTTTTGCCATGCTCCGCTCTTCGTGGCTCCTTGGCGGAGACAAGTGCCATGGGCTGCCATGGGGTATGCCAATGCTGCAGGTATAGCTTGGCAAGGCAAATGCCACTGCTTTGGGTTTGCGATGTGGTGGGAAAGCTGTCGTCTGTAATCTCCCTTACTACTGTGTACTTACCAAACCTCGGCAGACCTCAACACCCAAAGAAAAGCGCTTGTGGGTAACCTTCGACTGCTCTACCTGTCAAGCGTGACAGAACAGGTCACTTGGCCAGCACACACGGGGGGTGTCCAGCGTGGCAATCCTTCTGGGTTGTTTGCCACGACTGGCCCATAGTCATCCACAGCGTCTGGTGGTTTGTCTTCATCCCTTCTGCCCCTTGAGCCTCATTCCTGTCTCGGTTTGTGCCGGTTGTGTGTAGAACATAAGCCTTCTTGCGCTTGTGATGGCTCGCGCCTGTCATGCTCCGTGCAGCTCACCTCGCATGCCGCCACATCCCCTTGTTAGCACATCACGTGGCAGGTGCGTAAACCAACCCCCTAATCCCCTCACTTTCCCACCACCCCCACCCCACCTCACCCACGCCCACTCCACCTCCCAGATCTCCGACGTCCTCTACGCGCTGGGCCAGCTGATGAGCGGCCCCTTGGCCTCGTGGATCGATGGGGTGCTGCGGCTGCTGCCCAGCCCCGATGTGATGACGGACGCCGACAAGCACAACACGATGCAGGTGGGTGCGGTACAGTGATCGTTGTTGGTTAGAGTGACCTCGGGAGTGCGATTGCACTACAGGATGTGGCAGATGGTGACGGAGGTGGGCAAGCTCAATACAATGCAGATGTTGTGCTACAGTGACCAGTGGGGAAGCAAAACACGAGAGTGCACAGAGTGTCATACATCGACGTACAAGTTGCACGCTCATGCCGTGTGCCGGTGCCAGGATGCGGCGGGGTGCTCTGTGGACGTTGTAACGATCACGGTCCCGGATCATGTTCTCTGATCACGGTCGTGTTGAGGCCGGTCTTCTTCTGGGCTCTGCACGGCACGCCGCTGGCCTCTTCTCCCCACGTGCAGGATGGGAATGGCACGAGTCAGGACCCATTCTAATCACCTGCCTTGAAATGAAGTTGTGTTTTGGGGAAGGGGCTAGTTTTTGCGATGCTCTGTGAACGTACAGGGACCCCTTTTGGTATGTACTGATGCAGTGATGTACTAGTGTGATGATATACTACTGTGACGGTCACCTTCTGGAGTGGTCGTTTTGTGGCCTGTTTCTCCCTGGCTCCTTCCCCTGTGCCTCTACCCTGCAGGCGGTGTCGCTCGCCCTGTCCCACCAGGGGTCGGACGATGAGCGGTCCAAGCACATGCGGGCGGCGGTAGAAGAGATCTCGGACTTATGCCGGCGGAACCCAAAGGTGCAGGCGGCCGTGAAGCTGGCGCTGGCCGGCCGGTGAATGCCCGAGGGACTAGAATCAAATTGAAACCTACGTTTTTACACTGCATCACATAGCATAACCTTTGAGGGGTACCAGCAGCTTTGTGCAGGGTGGGAGGGTAAACTCGACATCAGGCCCCCCTCATGTCCATTTGGAACGGGTATCTCATGTGACGGGAATAGTAGTACCATGCCTTGTGACATGGGGACGATGGGCCACCGGCCCAAATTCCCAGCTCCAGTGGGGAAGAGTGGGCCTCAATGCAGCTGCCAGTGGAAGATGAACGAGGATTGGATGGTGTCCAGCGCCCAACAGTCCATCTCCTTTACCATGTGGACCACCCACCCAGGTAATTTCTATGAGGCGTGTTGGGCAGCTATGGGAAACAAGATTTCCATTGCACACAGGAGATGCGTCTGGGTTGTAGCTGCAGATCCGCCAATGCTCCAGCAGCATTATTGTGTCGCCTTGACTTGGTGATGTGCCTCGGTCCATTAGGAGATCGCATGGCACCGACACTACATTATACTACACAGACTTCGTGAAGAAGCGTGTTAGCTGATGAATAATGAATGAAAAAGCGCCCGAGCAGGTGCAGCTTTGCATCCCTGAAGGCTTGCCATGCACTGACTCGAGTAATCTGAGTCATCAAAGTGAAAAGTGCAATCCATCATGGCAGTGGGGTCGGATGGTGCAAACTGGGAGCTAGCTATACCAAAGTACAATGCAGCGCTGATCATACATGCATGGGATCGGGGCATCTTTTGCTATGGCAACCTCGTTGAACACATATGCGTGCATGAACGTAAGCTGCCTTGCAATGGCAATCGTCTTTGAAAATCGCAGATGCATACATAGGTGCTGAAGCTAAGGTCCATTGGAGTGCCTTCCTACCAGAGAAACAAGTTTATTACAATAAGTGTGTGCAGGCTTTAACAGTTGAGCCTAGCCACACCCTCAAAATCATTGTACAAGTCATTGTCAAGTTAGGCCAGTTCACCATGCTGGGGCCCAGCACATGCCCCCTTGGTCCAATCTTGTCCCCAACAGCAGCGAGGGTGGGTGGGTGGGAGCTGCAAAAAGGCCTCCCTACGTTCACCACACCACTCTAAGTACGGTGTGAAAATGGAAAACAAAGCACATGTCTCAAGGCGCCGCGCCCCCCTCAATCAAGGGCGGGCACGGTTGCCAGTAGGCACTAGTACCGGCGCACCGCCGGTCCCTTTCTCTCTCTAGTCCTACTAAGTAACAACAAGCACCTTACATGGTGTAGGTGACGTACGGTAGAGCTACGCTACAGGCGGCAGATCGGCCCCCTTTGAGCCCGCCGCAACATAACTATAAAATGAGCAGATAGCTCAGAAAGTACATACTCTACTGTACGATTCATCCATCCATCCGTCCATCCATCCATCCATCCATCCATCCATTCATCCATCCATCCATCCATCCATCCATCCATCCATCCATTCATCCATCCATCCATCCATCCATTCATCCAGCCAGCCAGCCAGCCAGCCAGCCAGCCAGCCAGCCAGCCAGCCAGCCAGCCAGCCAGCCAGCCAGCCAGCCAGCCAGCCAGCCAGCCAGCCAGCCAGCCAGCCAGCCAGCCAGCCAGCCAGCCAGCCAGCCAGCCAGCCAGCCAGCCAGCCAGCCAGCCAGCCAGCCAGCCATCCATCCATCCATCCATCCATTCATTCCTTCATGCATTCATTCATTCATTCATTCATTCATCCATCCATCCATCCATCCATTCATTCATTCATTCTTTCTTTCTTTCTTAATTCTTTATTTCTTTCTTTCTTTCTTTCGTTCGTTCGTTCGTTCGTTCGTTCGTTTGTTCGTTCAGTCAGTCAGTCAGTCAGTCAGTCAGTCAGTCAGTCAGTCAGTCAGTCAGTCAGTCAGTCAGTCAGTCAGTCAGTCAGTCAGTCAGTCAGTCAGGCATTCATTCATGCACGCGCATCCCTTGGGAGAGTCACAGGGTATCGACTTTATGTGTAGGTACCTTTCATCCCTGATTGATGCACAGCAAGAAGGGGGCACGGCACCCCCCCCATTCTCTCGTTACTTTACTTTGAAAGGCAGGCCTCAGGTTCAATTAAGCTGCTCACCGGGAGAGTCTAGCAACTACTGTGGTGCAATAATGCTTCGACTGTATGGCGGTTTTACAATGCAGCAAAATAAACGGATGTCAACTTCGAGCTTGCGGCAGCAAGTAGGCCTTCACGATATGAATGTACCCCATACGTACACCTACTGACATATACAAGGTCAATCTTTCTCATGCATCACTACACAGATGTGCGGGGGGCAAACAGGCCGGGAACTGGCGCCCCCTCCCAGCCATGCAAGCTGCTTGCACGGGCTGCATGCCTTTTATACGCATCCATACAATAGCATATGCACGTTGCAGTGTGAGAATGGTGACATGCAGATGATTTGATACACATATTTATGAATAGCATATGAAGCCAGCTAGCTTAGTTCGGTTTCGCGGCTTCGCCCCCCTCCATCCATCCAGCAAGGGAATATGTGCTACATGATCTCCCAACGGAGTCATGTTATAATTTGATTTAATTTAATTTAATATGAAGCCAGGCCAGCACCTCCTCACGTGGAGGGGGTCAGCCAAAGCCAAGCACCAGGGGGCTGTACCAGCACATTTTGCAACCAGCTCCATGCAGAAATGATTATTTAATTAATAGCACATGACTTAACGTGGAATGGAATGGGGCTGCCTAACTAACCACGAGTCGGGGTAAAATTGGCTCTTTTTTAGCAAATTTAGCAAATTAGCAAATTAGCGGAAGGCGGGGGCCGAGATTAATTAAGAGGTACCTTGAAATTAAATAAGACGCACACCTCTATCGAGATATATGTTCGGAGGCGAATTTCTATTGGCGTTAATTTGTAGTATTGTACGAAAACATGTCAAGGGTGACGGAAAGAAGGACTTATGTTCCAATTCAATTCAATGCACGACGGTATTGGACGGAGTTCCCGGTCTGGCAAGCGGATTTTGGATCTCACGTTCAGAAAAGGGCTTGGGTACACGACGCGGCGCGACGTACGTTGTAAAATGGCTCGCAGAAAAGGAACCGTGGCGACTATTTGGCGCCGCGTCGGTCTTGACGTTGTTTGCTCCGTTGGATCTGCATCTACGGCGTTCGTGGGTTGTTTCGAAACCCGGTCGATGAGATTTTACGGAGAAGTAGGGTATATAAGTGATCTTTATTGTTTTCTTGATATAAGTGATCCTTTTTTGACCAAGCGGTGAACTGAATGTAGAAGTCGGAATAAATTATACGGTCTGACACGTTGTCGTACTATACTACAACTTAACGCCAATAGAAATTCGCCTCCAAAAATATATCTGGATAGAGGCGTGCCTCTTATTTAATTTCAAGGTACCTCTTATTTAATCTCGGGCGGCGCCCTCCGGGAGTCGGGGTAAAATTGGTTAATTTGTAAACTGGGGACAACCTAGTCAGTATAAAATTTTCGTACTGTACCACGAGCTGTAGGAGTGCAGGCACCACGGCCTGAATCACTGCTTTAACCGCATTAGTCCCACAAGTCATCCCAATTAACGACTTGGGAGTTGTATCCTTCATAGTTCCCCCATGGATGCAGACATTAAATATTAATTATTAGTTGATAACACGTGGATTGCGTTACATGAGCATAATCCTCAATGAAATGGGTGGCGGAATAAATGCAGACATTGGAGGCTTTGGCCTTTCCGTGAAGTACGGACCAGGTCCTTGAGAACAAGTCTACACGCCTACAAGTGGTAAGTGCCAACAAGCACCCACAGTGGGGAAGGTGCACATCGCACGCCGTAAACACATAAGGGCAGACAGGGGTCCGGCGGCCTCTAGATTATCAAGTGGGACAACTATCAGGTACATAGACATATAGATATTCTGATTTGGCACGCCGCAAAGGTGAAAACCATTTGCGTTCAGTGCCGGTCCGCGGAAAACGCGGAAAACGCGATCTGCAAACGAATCCGACCGGAATCGAACTGGGGACCTCTCGCACCAACTTTCACTGACTATAGGACGGACGTCTGATATAGATATGACCGGTGGGAGAGACAGTTTGCTACCATCACCATAATGAGCATCAACGTTCTGCGGCTCCCTGACAGGAGCAATGCAGGTGAAGAAGCATTCTGGATACCATGGCATCATAGAAATATGGGCTATCATTGAAGGCCCCTAACTCTAGGCAGCACGCTGGGCCAGCAGCTTGTCGGCCTCCGCACTGATGACGGACCATGCAGCGTCCACGTCCTCTTGGGTGACCCGTGCGCCCCCGATGGCCATGCGGAGCGAGTAGACACCCCCGATCACCTGCAGGCAACATGTGACAATGTGCCAACGCACAGGGATGGCGCAGGCAATCTTGTTCGCTGCAATCAAGAAACAACGAGGGCAATAGTGGGCCCACTAGCAAAAATTGCATGACGTTGAGCATCTAACTCCTTTAACAAACAGCAGCTCAGAGGGGGAAAAGCATAACGCCTCTATCTAGTCCATGACAGCATATTCTTGATGCAGGTTCGAGAACTGGTTTGAACTTGGAGGCATATGTTTTATTTCAAAAAGATCCGCGACTTTCCAGCCAGCCTCGTTACTCGCCCAATCACCCCAGCTACTGAAGGGGCACAATCTCGTTATGGCACAGGTCTTCCCGCAGAAGCGGTGCTTCACGCATACATGTCGCCTGCATGAGCCTTTCCTGGCCCCAAAGTACAATAATATTCCGACCGTCCACGGTGCCCTGAACACTGAGTCCCCAGCTCATCGTCGCACAGGACAACTCCCCCAGTCATTAATTGCTCGAAGCGATCCTTGCATGCCCCCCCCACCCACCGATGACGCAGACCAGCCAGCCAACCCAGTCAGCCCACCCAGTCAGTCCTCCCAGTCGGCCCACCCACCGTGTGCGTGAGGAAGAGCTTTCCCGTTGCGTTGACGGCGTCCAGCAGCGCACGGTTGATCGCCGCCTCCTCCTCATTACCGCTACCAGCACCACCACCAGCACTGTCGTTAGCCCCCCCACCCGCACCCCGCGCGCGCAGGCAGAAGCAGACGAGCGCAAACTCGCGTTTGGCCACCAGGCGGAAACGGGGGTCGGCCGTGACCGTCGCCTCCAGCCCCGCCGCCATGGCCACGTGCGACCGGATGTAGCGGCGCAGGCCCTTGGCGCCGTACGAACGCATCACGAACCAGAGCTTGAGCGCCCTGGCAGGGGGGGGACACAGGGGGAATGGAACGGCAGCAGGGAGAGGTTGTGCTTCGCAAGCATGAGATGGATGTCGGGACTTGGTATTGAAAAGGCGCTGCTGGCGGAGGAAGCCCGGGGAAGGATCAATGTTCACCCCTGGGATAGATGCCAAAGAGCACACGCAGGCAACATCAAATGGAGCTCTCATCAAGCAGCTCCAACTAGCTGGTATCAACGAGACCACAGTGCAGGCATGGCATTACTCTATACTATAGTGACCACGGTATCCATGAGACAACCAGCGCAGGCCAGGAGAATCCGGACCATGGTAGCTTGAGCCTGTTGTTATCTAGTCCGCTTTTGTCGGGTTGTTCAGGATGATGGAAATGAATCGAGGTGGAAATGGCATGTCTCTCGAACTCACAGTACCTGCAGGGCACGTTGACTGCAACAGGAACGCAGCGCTGCCCATAGTAGTACCATTTACATCAAAGGCATTTCATTATTAAAAAAGTTGTATACGTACGCTGACCGCCATGATGACAGGCGTACCGACAGCAGGTCATTGTGGGGGTCTACGCTCAATGGTGATGGAAGAGGGGTACCTGAAGCGGCGGCCCAGGGGCACCTGCCAGTCCTTGTAGTCCACCACCACGCCTGCATCAGATGCCTGTACAATGGGGGCCGAATTGGTGGCAGAAGCAGGCACCCATGAACGGGCTGTGAAGGGGGCACCCATGAACGGGCTGTGAAGGGGGCAACGGATCATTAAACAACCCCTGATCATGCGCATGCAGGTGACAGGAATGTGGTCGTCCAAGCAAACAGCCGGCCGAGGGATACGGCGAATATGCTTTGAACCAACACCCCACGCACAGGAGTGACACGGACCCACCCTGTTGGGCTGCGGGCATTCACTCGGCTCATCGATCCGGGCAGCAACGATGACTCCAGGTGAGCGCAAATACAAGGTGAGTGCAGTGTGGCATCAACGGCAGGCCGCAGGGTGCACACAGCAGTGTACACCGTGGAGCGTAAACGGTGGAAGGGGGTGACTGCGGAGGGTGACTGCGGAGGGTGCAATGCGGAGGGTGCGTCGTTCGCAGCCGCACGATCCGGGCGTGCAGGTGCGGTGCAACAACGCCGCAGATCGCAGCCTGATCCGAATCATCACCACAAGGAATCAGCAGGTACCAGCGGCCACTGGAGTACGCCACGCTGACACCAGCCGTGGGTGGGCTGACATAGGGCTGACGGCTAACCGCTGGCGGATGATACCTGTGACGTCTGGGCCCACCGCAACGATGCATCTGCCACTGTGGGTGTAGGACAGGCACACCGCCGAGGTCTGGAGGGGACCTCGCAGCTGGCAGTGACCTCCGTTCATGGCAGCAGGCCACCGGGTGAGCGCTGTCATGCATGAGGCGCGCGTGAAGCTGGCATCAGGCATTAGGGAATTCTCAGCATTCGCATGCAGAGGGTTGGTCATGGGATGCCCACTAAGTATTACACACGCGCGCACACACACACACACACAAAATATTCCTTTAGAATATTTGGGGGGGGGGAGGGTAAAAGGTTCAGGCGTTTGTTTAACAATAAACCCACCTGTGTGGCCTTGCTGTTGATGCTCATGGTTTGAATGTTGGTATTATGTGCGCAAACATTCCGCAGGTGCAGGAACTATTATGCGCCAGCACAGAAACGGGTGCAGGACGCACGCGCATGCAGCGTGGGACCCACCTTGTTGCGCAGGAACTCAGGTTGAAGCGAGAGCGCTTGCAGCAAAAAACGAGAGTCCTGCACAGAAGGGAAACGAGATAAAGGCATTGAATCAGTGAGATTTAGATCCAATATTTCATTTATGGCAGGCGAAAAGTGCCCGAGCACTGCAGCCAGCCCCAAACCACCTGCAGGCACGCTTGGGGCGAATGGTCAGGTAGTGCGCCCACGTCACAAACTGGTAAGCTACCTCATGGGTCAAGGGGCATGCGGTCACCAGTTCCAATGGTAGGCCCCTTTCCCATTCTTTACACTACGATGAGCATGCTCTAAAACAATGGTAGCATAAGGTAGCATTAGGTAGCATTAGGTAGCATTAGGTAGCATAAGGTAGCATTAGGTAGCATTAGGTAGCATTAGGTAGCATAAGGTAGCATTAGGTAGCATTAGGTAGCATAAGGTAGCATTAGGTAGCATAAGGTAGCATAAGGTAGCATTAGGTAGCATTAGGTAGCATTAGGTAGAATTAGGTAGCCTTAGGTAGCATTAGGTAGCATTAGGTAGCATTAGGTAGCATAAGGTAGCATTAGGTAGCATTAGGTAGCATTAGCGACACCCCCAGCTGCGCGTTGCCTCCCCCCGAGACCATCCCCACCCAGCTGGGCCCACCCAGCATGTGCTGCCCCGGCATCACCTGGCCATTCCAGTCCACCATCGCTCACCCGCAACCCGCGGCCTGCCCTAGTTCGTCCCTCTTCTCGGCTTTGATGTCGTCCTGCAGCATGTTCCTTGGGCCACGCACCTTGACCCACCATGCGCTGCCCTCCCCTATATATCAATGAGACAGCAAAAAACATATGCCTCCTTTCTGCCCACCGTACGTAGGTCTTCTGTCCCCTGCGGCCGGCCTTTCCACGCACCTTGACCCACATGGCGCTGCAGTCGAAGTTTGTCAGCAGCCACTTGTGCGCGTTCATACAGAACGAATCGGTGACCTCCACCCCGTCCAGATGGTGACGGTGCTCGGGGCAGATGCAGGCGCTGCCAGCATACGCCGCGTCCACGTGCGTCCACATGCCGTGGGCCTGCAGCCACAGGCGAGTGCGATGTCCCCAAGCAACAGCAAGGATGAGTGTGGTGTCATCAGCCTCATTTAAGACCGAATGACAATGAGGCAATTCAGGGCAAAACACGATGATGCAAATGGAGATGAAAATGCGGCACCATGGGCCATCCCTGTCCGCTAAAGGTACAGCCATTCGCATGGCATGCGTGCTTGAGGGTAGGAGAGTTAAGGACAAATACCTGAACCATGCCACAGCAACTTGATGCAGTACCAGTAATCCACGCATCACGACCATGGTTCAAAACAATACATGTGTCCCATGGATGCCACAGAACATGCCTAGACACAAAACACAAGAAGGCCATACCACAAGCAAGGTCAGAAACCCCTTATACCAAAAATAAGGGGGCAAGGCATAAGCGCACCGAAACACTTAAGCCAAGGATGCAGCGTGCCCATGGTTAGGCACATGTCAAGACACAAATGATGACTAACGCAAGCAAGGACGCACCGCGGCGATGGCGCCCAGGGGCCCCAAGGGGTCCACTGCGGTGGAGGACGTGGTGCCAAGTGTTGCGCACAGGAAGCACGGAAGCAGGCCCTGTTGCAAGTCCTCTCGGACCGCCTCCTCCAGCACCTCGGGGGACAGCGCGAAGCCTGTGGATGCGGTGGTGGGCAGCGCACGGAAGTGGCGGATGCCAGCAATCTGTGGGCCATCGTGCAGGGCGTGGGCGCAGGGCGTGGGTGCCGGGTTGGGGGAGGGAACAAGGGGTACAATGCACGGGTGTGGGGTTGGGGGAGGGAACAAGGGGTACAATGCACGGGTGTGGGGCACAGAGGGGGCAGCGCGTGCAGGCGCCCAAAGGGACCAGCACAGCAGGTGCCCACCACCAGCACGCAAGCAAGCAAGCGTCAGCAGATGGCAGCAGCCATCTTGATTGAAACACCATCTGCTGTAAGGTCTGTGTGCAACCCTTGACTACAGCACCACTCCCTATGATCGGGGAAGCGCCATGGCCCAACAGATGCAATGGAGGGATTGCGAGACATGGCCATGCCAATCAGCTGCAGCCACTTGGATAGCTCACCCAGGGTATCTGCCAGGCTACCGTCTACCCGCGTCCCGCGGACCCTGAAGAGGGCTTTCATCGGCCTTTCATGGCTGCCCATGGATGCCCCTTCTCCACCCTTGTATTACCGGCTTCCGTCACCACCTACCTGGGGCCACATGGCCTCCCCTCCTCCCCTCCTCCCCTCCTCCCCTCCTCCCTCCTCCCTCCCCTCCTCCCCTCCTCCCCTCCTCCCTCCTCCCCTCCTCCCCTCCTCCCCTCCTCCCCTCCTCCCCTCCTCCCCTCCTCCCCTCCTCCCCTCCTCCCTCCTCCTCCCTCCTCCCTCCTCCCCTCCTCCCCTCCTCCCCTCCTCCCCTCCTCCCCTCCTCCCCTCCTCCCCTCCTCCCCTCCTCCCCTCCTCCCCTCCTCCCCTCCTCCCCTCCTCCCCTCCTCCCCTCCTCCCTCCTCCCCTCCTCCCTCCTCCCCTCCTCCCCTCCTCCCCTCCTCCCCTCCTCCCCTCCTCCCCTCCTCCCCTCCTCCCTCCTCCCCTCCTCCCCTCCTCCCCTCCTCCCCTCCTCCCCTCCTCCCCTCCTCTCGCAAGAGCCACCACACTGGGCAGCAGCAGATTGCCACGTGTGCTGCCATCTGCGACGTTGGGTGGGCAAGTGGTTCACCCCATCCACTGCATCCCGTGGCGTTCGGGTTGCAAGACCTGGCAGCGAATATCTGATCTTGCAAGCCGCAAGCAACCAATCACACCGACACAATCTCATCAGGATCGCAAGAAACTCTATCACATCTCACAGTTGTGAAACGTCAACCTTGCTGCCCTCCATGAAGCACCTGCTAACAAACCGGCTCTGACACGCTACGCCACGGCCACGACGCCATGCTTGGCCTCCCACAACCATCGCCGTCTGACCCCACCCACCCCCATGCACCAACATCCCCACCCCACCCACCCCCCACCACCCACCCACCCACCCACCCACCCACCCACCACCCACCCACCCACCCACCCACCCACCACCCACCCACCCACCCACCCACCCACCCACCCACCACCCACCCACCCACCCACCCCCACCCACCCCACCCCCACCCCACCCCCACCCCCCCACCCCACCCCACCCCACCCCCACCCCCCCCCCACCCCACCCCCACCCCCACCCCCACCCCCACCCCACCCCACCCCACCCACCCCCACCCCCACCCCCACCCCACCCCCCCACCCCACCCCCACCCCACCACCCACCCCCACCCCACCCCCCCCACCCCCACCCCACCCCCACCCCCACCCCACCCCCACCCACCCCCACCCACCCCACCGCACCCCCACCGCGCACCATGCAGGCCTTCTTGACCGACGAGTGCGCCTGATCGCTCGTGTACGCGACCAGACGGGTGGACGCCAGCGCCTCGTCCCACGCGGCCGCGCCCCCCCCCTCTTGACCCCCGCTGCTCGCGTGCTGCTCCCTCAACCGGTGCAGTGCGCGGGCGCGGGCGGCTAGCAGCGCGACAAGTGTCGACTCGCTGGCGGTGCCCTGGATCACGCCGCCCCCACGGCCGCTGCTGCCCTCTGCAACCGGGGGAAGTAGGGGGGGGGGGAACGCAGCAGGCAGGACATGAGAAAAACTTGAGGAATGGAGCACACACACAATGCCACACCGTTGAGGATGCCCCCAATATCTGCAACATCTATCACAAACCGTCGTATGGCCTAAACAAGAGGGGCTGCCAGCATAGATGAGGGAACAACCCATCAAAAAGGTAATGCTGGGGCGCTCACCGGACAAAAACTCTGCTGGCAGCCGCAGCAGCTGTCCCAGCCAATCGAGTGCGATCGTCTCCAGCTCGGTGGCCGCGGGCGAGGAGATCCAGCTGAACCCGATCACGTTCAGGGCGCCGCTCAGCATCTCGCCCAGCAGGCCCGGGTA